>PVHX01002596.1:0-164060 GCA_004024805.1 Geosciurus inauris | reverse complement strand
ATGCTAAGTGAAGTAAGCCAATCCCAAAAAACCAAATGCCGAATGGTCTCTCTGATTAGTGGATGCTGATGAATAAGGGAGGTGGAAATGGGAAACATAAGAGAAATAGAGAAACACTGGACGCGACATGGGGGAGGCAGGGGGGCAGGAAAGGGGAATGGGTATAGTAAAGATGGTTGATATATAATATATATAAATACATACATATACTGTTCATTGAAAGTGCATATAAAGGTGTTTAATATGAAGAATTTAATCTTATAATTTTGTGCAAAGTTAGAAAAATTATGATTGTAACAATTTTTTTCTATTTGCCTCAACAAATGTTTTCAGTGAACAGTGTGTACAGCTTCTGAAAATTTGTTTTTTTCTGTTATGTTTGATAACATGTATTAAAATGCAATTTTTGAGAAAAAATAAAAATTAAAAAATTAAAAAAAAAAGATCTCTCCCATCCTGAACTTTGCCCAGCTCTCCAGTCTTCCTTTGTGCCTTTCCGCGCCCTGCACTCAAGCCTTGCTCAGCTGCCAGCTCCTTCCATACATTATTCACTCTTGTATTTTTGCACATGTTGTTCTTTGCCGGTTCTCTGTTCTTCCCTTTCTTGCCTTCTCACCCTGACAACCTTGTTCCTGAAGCTCCATCCTCCCAGTGCTCCTGCTCCTTCCCCTTTCATCCAACTAGATGATTCAGAGTAAATAGTTGTTACTTTTGTCATTCAAAGCCATAAAATGGTTAACCTTTGCCTTCAGTGTTAAACTTGAATTTGTGATTACCATTATGTGTATCTTTTTAGTTCTGGTACATCCTGTTACAGCAAATATTTAGCATTCCCTGTTTTTCAGATATTGTTTTGTAATGTTGCCTTCACTGGATGTTTTACTTGAAAATGACAAGGGATAGTTTTTCTGTAGTTAGAACCGTATGTTTTTTTTGTTGTTGTTGTTGTTGTTTTTTTTTTTTAGTTGTAGATGGACACAATGTCTTTATTTTATTGCTTCGTATGTGGTGCTGAGGATCGAACCCAGGGCCTCACGCATGAGTGGCAAGCGCTCTACCATTGAGCTACAATCCCCGCCCTAGAACCGTATGTTTTTATTTCTCCTTCCCCATAGTTGAAAATAAAAAGTAGGACATAATGGCTTTAAAGAAAGAAATGAATAATATATGCTTTCTTTGCAAAATAGAGCATTCACTTCCAAGTGTGCATTATCATTTAAAAATTAACAAGAATGTGATGATATGTTACTCTCTGATTACAGAAACCAAAGGACACCTGAGAAGGGGGCTACCAGTGTCTCAAGTTCAAAAACGCAACTATATGGGAAAAGAATTTTTTAATTATACAATTAATATCTGCATAATAAACACCTAGAATCTATAACATTTCCTTGATTTTATTGCATATACATCCTTCTATATATTTATCCATCAAATTTTTTGATGTACCTTAAAAAAGTTGCTAACATTAGTAAGCCCAGTAATCTCAGTAAACATCGCTTTCTAAACACTTCAAAATGAACATCATTATATAAAATTCAACTGTGGGTTACATTTTTTAAGATAAAAATATATACTTGGGTATGTGTGTATATGTGTATATACATATATAGTATATATGTATATCTATAAATACACTGTTGAATGAATTCTAACATATGAATACACATATGTGTGCCAAACTTTATCTGTCAAGATATAGAGCATAGCCATCACCCCAGAAACTTTCTTCATGCCCTTCCCTATCAGTCTCTTCCCCCAACCCCTCTAAGACAGCCACAGTTCTAGTCTCATCCTCCATCTATTTGATTGATTTTTTTAAAATTTTTTTGTTGTTGATGGATCTTTATTCATTTATTATTTATATGTGGTGCTGAGGATCGAACCCAGTGCCTCACACATGCCAGACAAGCGCTGTACCACTGAGCTAAAGCCCCAGCCCCTCAATTGACTTTTATTTTTAGAGTTTTATATAAACAGTCATGCAATATATAGTCTTTTTGTTTAAGGCTTCTTGCACTCAGCATGTTTTTGATATTCACTAGTATTACATGTATTTGTTCTTCATTTTTTATTGCTTAGTAGTATTCCATTGTATGAATATATCACAATTTGTTTATCCATTTTCCTTTTAGTGAAACCTGGACTGTTTCTAGGTTGGATCTATTATGAATAAAGTTAACTATAGTCTTTAGAGCTATTTATTTATTTTGGTATACATGTAGGAGAGGAATTGCTGGGTATATGTTTGGTTTTGTAAATATATATGTCTTTTTCAAAAGTGCCTGCTTCTGTATTCCCCAAAATATGTGAGTTTCACTTGTGCAATATCCTCACCAATATTTAGCAGAGTTGTTCTTTTCCACTTAAATAACCATTCTGTTGAGTGTATATTGGTATCTCATTGTGGGTTTTTAAAAAATTTTTTTCAATTTATTCATTCTAATTTGGTATACATGACAGCAGAATGCATTTTGATTCATTATACACAAATGGAGCACAAGTTTTCATTTCTCTGGTTGTACACAATATAGAGTTACACCGTATGTGCAGTCAAACATGTATCTAGGGCATTGTTGTTCATCTCATTCCACCATCTTTCCTGCCCCCATGTCCCTCCCCACCTTTGACCAAAGTTTCTTCATTCTTTGCATGCCCCCTGCCCCATTATGAATCAGCATCCACTTATCAGAGAGAACATTTGGCCTTTGGCCTTTGTTTTTTGGGGATTGGCTTACTTCACTTAGCATGATGTGCTCCAACTTCATCCATTTACCTGCAAATGTCATAACTTTATTCTCTTTTAATGCTGAATAATATTCCATTGTGTATACATACCAGAGTTTCTTCATTCATCTATTGAAGGGCATCTAGGTTGGTTCCACAGTTTAGCTATTGTGAATTGAGCTGCTATAAACATAGAAGTGGCTGCGTCACCGCAGTATACTGTTTTTAAGTTCTTTGTGTATAGACTGAGGAGGAGTAGGATGGCTGGGTCAAATGGTGGTTCCATTTCAAATTTTCTAAGGAATCTCCATACTGCTTTCCAGATTGGTTGCACCAATTTGCAGTCCCACCAGCAATGTATGAGCGTGCCTTTTCCTCCACATTCTCACCAGCACTTATTGTTGCTTGTATTCTGGATAACTGCCATTCTAACTGGGGTGAGATGAAATCTTAGAGTAGTTTTGATTTGCATTTCTCTAATGGCTAGAGATATTGAACACTTTTTGATATATTTGTTGATCGATCATATATCTTCTTCTGAAAAGTGTCTGTTCAGCTCCTTGGCCCATTTATTGATTGGGTTGTTTGTTTTTTTGGTGTAAAGTTTTTTAAGTTCTTTATATATCCTGGAGATCAGTGCTCTATCTGATGTGCATGTGGCAAAAATTTGCTCCCAGAATGTAGGCTCTCTGTTCACTTCATTGATTGTTTCTTTTGCTAATAAGAAGCTTTTTAGTTTGAATCCATCCCACTTATGGATGCATGCTTTTATTTCTTAAGCTTTAGGAGTCTTAAGGAAGTCAGGGCCTAATCCGATATGATAAAGATTTGGGCCTACTTTTTCCTCAACTAAGTGTAGGGTCTGTGGTCTAATTTATAGGTCCTTGATCCACTTTTAGTTGAGTTTTGGGCATGGTGAGAGATAAGGGTTTAGTTTCATTTTGCTGCATATGGATTTCCAGTTTTCCCAGCACCATTTGTTGAAGAGGCTATCTTTTCTCCAATGTATGTTTTTGGCACCTTTGTCTAGTATGAGATAATTGTACTTATGTGGATTTGTCTCTTCTATTCTATACCATTGGTCTACATGTCTATTTTGGTGCCAATACCATGCCGTTTTTGTTGTTATAGCTTTGTAGTATAGTTTAAGATCTGGTATTGTGATGCCTCCTGCTTCACTCTTCTTGCTAAGGATTGCTTTGGCTATTCTGGGTCTCTTATTTTTCCAAATGAATTTCATGATTCCTTTTTCTATTTCTATAAGGAATGATTTTGGGATTTTAATTGGAATCATGTTGAATCTATATAGTGCTTTCAGTAGTATGGCCATTTTGACAATATTGATTCTGCCTATCCAAGAGCATGAGAGATCTTTCCATCTTCTAAATTTCTTTCTTTAGTGTTCTGTAATTTTCATTGTAAAGGTCTTTCAACTCTCTTGTTAAGTTGATTCCCAAGTTTTTTTTTGTTGTTGTTGGTTTTTGTTTTTGTTTTTGTCTTTGCTGAGGTTATTGTGAATGGGATAGTTTTCCTAATTTCTCTTTCAGAGGATTCATCACTGATGTACAGAAATGCATTTGATCTATGGGTATTAACTTTATATCCTGCTACTTTGCTGAATTCATTTATTAGGTCTAGAAGTTTTCTGGCAGAATTTTTGGATCCTCTAAGTAAGGAATCATGTTGTCGGTAAATAATGATAGTTTTTTTTTTTTAATTTTTTTTTTAGTTGTAGATGGATGTAGATGTAGATTTTGGTGCTGAGGATCGAACCCAGTTCCTCATGCATGCGAGGCAAGCACTCTACCACTGAGCTACAATCCTAGCCCCAAATAATGATAGTTTTAAGTTCTTCTTTTTCTATTCATATCCCTTTAATTTCTTTCATCTAATTGCCCTAGCTAGAGTTTTAAGGACTGTGTTAAATAGAAGTGCTGAAAGAAGATATTCCTATCTTGCTCCCATTTTTAGAGGGAATGCTTCCAATTTTTCCCCATTTAGGATGATGTTGGCCTTGGGTTTCGCATAGATAGCTTTTACAATGTTGAGGTATGTTCCTACTCTCCCTAGTTTTTCTAGTGTCTTGAATATGAAGAGGTACTGTATTTTGTCAAATGCTTTCTCAGCATCTATGGAGATAATCATATGATTCTTGTCTTTAAGTCTGTTGATGTGATGAATTACATTTCTTGATTTCCATATGTTGAACCAACTTTGCATACCTGGGATGAAACCCACTTGATCGTGGTACACTATCTTTTTAATGTTTGTGTATGCAATTTGGCAGAATTTAATTGAGAATTTTTGTGTCAGTGCTCATGAGGGATATTGTTCTGAAGTTTTCTTTTTTTGATGTGTCTTTGTCTGGTTTTGGAATCAGGGTGATACTAGCCTCAGAATGAGTGTGGAAGAGTTCCCTCCTTTTCTATTTCATGGAGTAATTTGAGGAGTACTGGTATTAACTTTTCTATAAAGGTCTTGTAGAACTTGGCTGAGAATCCTTCTGATCCCGGGCTCTTCTTGGTTGGTAAGCTTTTCATGGCGTCTTCTATTTCCTTGCTTAAAGTTGTGTATGTCCTCCTGATTCTGTTTGGGAAGATCATATGCCTCTAGAAATTTGTAGGTGTCTTCAGGATTTTCTATTTTACTGGAGTATAGATTTTCAAAAGAGTTTCTAATTCTCTTTTGTATTTCAATAGTGTCTGTGGTGATATTTCCTTTTTCATCATAAATTTTAGTAATTTGAGTTTTCTCTCTCCTTTTCATTAGGGTGGCTAAGGGTTTATCAATTTTATTTATTTTTTCAAATAAACAGCTTTTTGTTTTGTCAATTTTTTTGAATTGTTTCCTTTGTTTCAATTTCACTGATTTCAGCCCTGATTTTAATTATTTCCTGTCTTCTGCTTCTTTCAGTGTTGATTTGTTCTTCTTTTTCTAGAGCTTTGAGGTGTAATATCAGGTCGTTTATTTGTTGACTTTTTCTTTTTTTTTTTTTGGTACTGGGGATTGAACTCGGGGGTACTTGACCACTGAGCCACATCCCCAGCCCTATTTTGTGTTTTATGTAGAGACAGGATCTCACTGAGTTGCTTAGCACCTCGCCATTGCTGAGGCTGGCTTTGAACTTGCGATTCTCCTGTCTCAGCCTCCCTCAGTGCTGGGATTACAGGCTTGCGCCACCGCGCCCGGCTTGTTAACTTTTTCTTTTAATGAATGAGCTCAATGCAATGAACTTTCCTCTGTCCCAGAGATTTTGATATGTTGTATCAGGGTTCTCATTTACCTCTAAGAATTTTTTATCTCCTCCTTGATGTCTTCTGTTATCCATGCGTCATTCAATAGCATATTATTTAGTCTCCAAGTGATGGAGTAGCTTCTATTTTTTATTTTATCATTGATTTCTAATTTCATTCCATCATGGTCTGATAGAATGCAAGGTTGTATCTCTATTTTTTTGTATTTGCTAAGAGTTCCTTTGTAGCATAACAGATGGTCTATTTTAGAGAAGGATCGATGTGCTGCTGAGCAAAAAGTATATTCACTTATTAATGGATAAAATATTTTGTATATGTCTGTTAATTTGAAGTTATTGATTGTATTATTGAGTTCTGTGGTTTCATTGTTTAGTTTTTGTTTGGAAGATCTGTCCAATAGTGAGAGAGGTGTGTTAAAGTCACTCAGTATTATTGTGTTGTGTCTATTTGATTCTTGAAATTGAGAAGGGTTTGTTTGATATATGTGGATGCTTGGGGCATAGATATTTGTGATTGTTATGTCTTGTTGACGTATGTTTCCCTTAAGCAGTATGAAATGACCTTCTTTATCCCTTCTATCTTTGGTTTGAAGTCCACTTTATCTGATATGAGGATGAGGATGGAAACCCCTGCTTGTTTACACAGTCCATGTGAGTGATGTGTTTTTTCCCATCCTTTCATTTTGTCTGTGGATGTCTTTTTCTATGAGATGAGTCTTCTGAAGGCAGCATATTGTTGGTTCTTTTTTTGTGAAATCCAGTCTGCCAGTCTATGTCTTTTGATGAGTTTAGACCATTAACATTCAGAGTTATTATTGAAATACAGTTTGTACTCCTGGTCATTTTGGTTTATTTCTGGTTTTTAATTTGACTTGGCTTCTTCTTTTTTTTTTTTAATATTTATTTTTTAGTTGTAAGTGGACAGAATATCTTTATTTTATTTTTATGTGGTGCTGAGGATCGAACCCAGAGCCTCATGCGTGCTAGGCGAGCACGCTACCACTGCGCCATAACCCCAGCCCTTGGCTTCTTCTTTGATTGGATTTTCCTTTAGTGTAGTTCCTCCTTTTGCTGATTTTCATTGCTGTTTTTCATTTCCTCCTCATGAAATAATTTGCCGAGAATGTTCTCTAGTGCAGGCTTTCTCATTGTGAATTCTTTTAACTTTTGTTTATTATAGAAGGTTTTTATTTCATCATCAAATCTGAAGCTTAATTTTGCTGGATTTAAGATTCTTGGTTGGCACCCATTTTCTTTCAGAGTTTGGTATATGTTGTTCCAGGATCTCCTGGCTTCGAGCATCTGGGTTGAGAAGTCTGCTGAAATCTGAATTGATTTCCCCTTATATGTAATCTGAACCTTCTCACTTGCAGCTTTTAAAATTCTATCCTTATTGTGTATGTTAAGCATTTTCATTATAATGTGCCTTAGTGTGGATCTGTTGTAGTTTTGTACATTTGGTGTCCTGTAAGCCTCTTGTATTTGATTTTCCAATTCATTCTTCATGTTTGGGAAATCTTCTGATATTATTTCATTGAAGAGATCGTGCATTCCTTTGGTGTGTATCTCTGTGCCTTCCTTTATCTCAATAATTCTTAGATTTGATCTTTTTCATGTTATCCCATAATTCCTGGATGTTCTATTCATGATTTCTTACCATCTTCATTGTGTGGTCAACTTTATTTTTAAGATTATATGTTTTGTCTTCACTGTCTGAGGTTCTGTCTTCCATGTGATCTAGTCTGTTGGTGATACTTTCTATTGAATTTTTTATTTGGTTTATTGCTTCCTTCATTTCAAGGATTTCTGCTTGTTTTTTTTCCAGATTCTCTCTCTCTTTCTTGAAGTACTCTTTTGCTCCCTGTATTCGCTCTCTTATTTCTTTGTTGGATTGATCAATTGTTGCCTTAATTGCTCTCTTATATCATTCTGTGCTTCACAGATCATTTTAATTATGTACATTCTGAACTCCTGTGACATTTCCTCTACTGTGCTGTCAATGCATTCTACAATTGTAGTATCTTGGTTTGATTGGGGCATTTTCTTCCTCTTTTTTCATGTTGTTCATTTCTTCCTTTTCTTTTTTCATGTTGTTCATGTGTCTTCCTCTAACAGTGCGGATCTGAGGTATTACAGTTTCTACCCTATAATTTTGTAGTGTCCCTGTAGGTTACCAGTACCCCACCTCTGGTTTAACCAGGCCTGCAGGGACCTCAGGGATGATCTTCCTGGTTCCAGCTGTTGTCTCTAGACGGAAGTAGGCAGGGACAGCCGCCTGTTTGTAGATGGGGGACCGAAGCAGTCGGTCTCCTTGGGTCAGGCCGGGTCGGTGTGCTCCACCTCCTCTGCACATCAGGCCTGTTTGGTCTGCTCTCATTGTGGTCTTAATTTGCATGATGTTTGATATCAAGCACTTTTTAATGTGCTTATTAGCTGTTTGTTTGAAAGGTTTTGTTTCAAACCTTTTTCCAACTTTTTATTAGTCATTTTTAAATCCACCACAAAGTGAAAAGAATTTTGCAATGAGCACCACCTGGGTTCTGCCATCAGTATGTTACCATGTTTGTTTTATTTATGTGCTCACCTATCTACCCACCTCTAGTCATCAGACTTTTTTAAAAAATATTTTCAAAATAAATTGCAGGTGGCTCTACTCATCTTCCTAAAGACTCTGAGATGTATATCAACTCCTATTTAAAATGTTCTTATATTTAGAACAAATTGTAACCAGGCACAGTGGTGCATGCCTATAATCCCAGCGGCTTGGGAGACTGAGGCAGGAGGATCACAAGTTCAAAGCCAGACTAGTCAACTCAACAAGGCCCTCAGCAATTTAGTGAGACCTCTAAATAAAATAAAAAAAGGGGTGCTGTAGCGCAGTGGTAGAGCGCTTGCCTAGCATGCATGAGGCACTGGGTTCGATCCTCAGCACCACGTATAAATAACAAATGAATAAAATAAAGATCCATCAATAGCTAAAAAAAAAAAATCTTAAAAAAAAAGGGGTGAGGATAGATGTGGCTCAGTGGTTAAGCTCTCCTGGGTTCAATCCCCAGTACCCACAAAATAAAAACTAAAAAATTATCCACGCTTCTCCTTCTCATGCGCTTCACCTCAGTTCATTGCCTACCTTTCCTGTATTTAGTCAGCCCTACTCAGGTCTGATGCTGAATATTTCATATGGATATGAAAGAAGTTTGAGCACTCTTAGTCTAAACGTTCTATTGGCACACCAGTAGCTTGTCTTTCCCTTTTGCATTGGATTCCTCTTACACTTTTTTCTAAAACCCAGTGCTCATTTAAGTGTGCATGTGTGTCTGTCCTTCATTCTGTTCTGTTGATCTCTTCCTCAGTCTTTGTGGCAGCACTGCTCCACTGTGCAGCTGCCTACTCTAGTCTCAGGAGCCGGGGCCGGGAGGAGAACATCCCCCACTTTGTTCTCCTTTATTTATTTATCTATCTATCTATCTATCTATCTATCTATCTATTGTACTGGGAATTGAACCCAGGAGTACTTAACCACTGAGCCACATCATCAGCCCTTTTTATATTTTGTTTAGAGACATGTTCTGAGGCTGACTTTGAACTCCCAATCCCCCTGCCTCAGCTTCCTGCTGAGCCACTGGGATTATAGGTGTGTACCACCATGACTGGCCTATTCTCCTTTTACAAAAATGCTCTGGGCATTCATGGTCCTTTGCATTTTCAATTCTGTTGTAGAATCATCTTATTAAAATCAAAATTCTTGCAGAAACATGATTGAGCTTATGTTAAATATGTAGATTAACTTGAGGTGAACTGATATCTTAATTTCAGTATGTCAATATATTGCTCCATTTACATATGCCTTCCTTAATTTCTCTCAGCAGTATTTTTTAGTGTTTATTGTAGAGGTTTTACACAGAGAATTAATTTTGACAATGTTGTCAATGATATTGTTTTTAAGTTTTATTTTGGATACTCTGCTTATATGGCCTAAATATTGCTTTCTACTCTGCTTAGCTGATGATTTTGTAGATTTTTAATAGCCCTTTGTTAACTGATGGGCACCCATACAGGAAGTCGTTGATTAACTTATTGTTTCTATGAAGTGTAAAGCTTTGAAAGACATGTCATTCTGCAGTCTGTTCAGATGAGGATTTATTTCTGACAAAGCTGCCAGAAACCTTCCAGAATGAGTTTCTTTGTGCCTGTTTGTCATGGTCATGTCTAAGTGTATGTGTAGATATGTGTATTTTAAAGAAAACAATCAGTAATTGTTATATTACTGTTATTAGAAGTAGATGTCAGAAGATGCATTTTGACCTAACTGGTTATGTGCTGACTGTTGCTTGTTGATATCACACATACCTATTAGGTTTGGACTCTTATGTAAATGGTAGGACTGGGATTGAACTCAGGGTTACTCGACCACTGAGCCACATCCCCAGCCCTATTTTGTGTTTTATGTAGAGACAGGATCTCACCGAGTTGCTTAGCGCCTCGCCATTGCTGAGGCTGGCTTTGAACTCACGATTCTCCTGTCTCAGCCTCCCTAAGTGCCGGGATTACAAGCGTGAGCCACCACACCCAGTTTAAGACTATAATTTCTTTTTTCAAGGAACAATCCAACAGATCAGCTGACTCCACAAACTGAACTACTGCTACTGGTAAAGTTGCTATACAGACATAATAACCAAACATAAAGAAAACCCCCAAAAGTTGGTTTGTCTTTGTTGTTGGTACCAAGGATTGAATCCATGGGCACTTAACCACTGGACCACATTTCCCCCTTCTTTTATATTTTATTTTGAGACAGGCCCTTGCTAAGTTACTGAGGCTGGCTTTGAACTTGTGATCCTCCTGCCTCAGTCTCCCAAGTTGCTGGGATTACAGCTATATGCCACCACCTTTTTTTTTTTGATACTGGGGATTAACTAATGAGCCATATTCTCAGCCCTTTTTTGTATTTTATTTAGAGACAGGGTCTCACTGAGTTGCGTAGGTCCTAGCTAGGTTGCTGAGGCTAGTTTTGAACTCATAGTCCTTCTACCTCAGCCTCCCAAGCCACTAGGATTACAGGTGTGTGCCACTGCACCTGGCTACCATGTTTTTGAGTGAATTTTTTCTATTAAAAATAGGACTGCTCTGTTAGTGCTGAATGGTATTGTATTTTCTTGTGCTTAGGCCTTAGAGGGTACAATCCAGCTATTTAGGCTTTATCATTTCTTTGCGTTACAGTGCTCATGAAGTTCCATGCTATGAATGCTCTGAAATAGTAACAAACCTCATTTTGAAGAGGATGCACAGTTGGTCTTCCTTATCCACAGGTTCTGCAGCTATATATTCAACTACAGTTAGATTAAAAATTTGGGGGAAAAAAGTACTGATCATGTACAGGCTTTTTTCTTGTCGTTATTCCCTGAACAATACAGTATAACCTGTATTTACAAAGCATTTACATTCTATTAGGTTTTATAAATAATCTAGAGATGATTTAAAGAATACGGGAGGATGTACACAGGTTATGTGCAAATACTACACCATTTTACATAAGGGGTTTGTGCTACTATTTGTGAATTTGGATATCTAGAGGGTGTCCTGGAACCAATACCCCACAGATAGTCAGGAACAACTCCACAATTTAATACTTACATGTCTTTATGCTCAAGTATTTGCCCTGCTATTTTAGTCTTATCTCCAGGTATTCTGGTTTTTTGACATTTTTTTCCTTAGTTCATGTGAAAATTGTATGTAACCTCCTAAACACAACAGGCATGTACTTTGTTGTGTTAGTTCTCAGGGTTTGGGTCCCTCTTTATTAAATACTGTTTGCTTGTATGTGTGTATGTAAAATCTTAATGTATCCAAGTCCTCCTTTTTAATTTTTTTCTCTTTGGCAATGTACTAGGTAAATTTGTGCTTTTTCTGTTTTCTCTGTTTCTCTTTCTCATCCTCTGTGTAATTTCCTAACTCCCAAGTTAACATATAAGTAATGCTCTCTAAGATTAATAATATCAAAACCACAGCATGATACTCTGGAAAAAAATCATTGTAACCATTCATAAATAGCCAACAGCAGTTTTTATGAAAAATGTTTTCACTGTCAGTGATTATTTGTATGTCTCATTCTTTGGTTTGCTTTTCATTTAGTCTTTTTGTGACACTTTGATACTTAACCTATTAGTCTTTTTAAAATTCTTTGATTTTTTATTATAAAGTAGCAGTAATTTATATTTAAGTCAAAACTGTGTGAAAAAAGAGACAAAAGGCTCTTATGGAATCCCACCACTCTAGTCACTATTAAACTTTGTAGTATCTCTTCAATTATTTTTTCTGTGTAGGCATTTTAGTTTTAGGATGTTATTACATAAATTTGTTTCCTGATTATTTTCATTTTATATTTTATGTTTTTTGGTAAGTTTTATATTTTTGCTTTATAAACAGCAATTTAATTGTAGACCAGTATGTTCAGTATGTACATCAGATATAGTTCAGTTAATCAAATCCATACTCATGGATACTTAAATTGTTTTGTTCTTTGCTATAGATTACAATCTTTGAACATAATGTACTATTACTTCTGAAATTGATAAAATTCATTTGCTTATCTAGGATTATAGCAAATCAGTCCTTCTATTCAGAGATAGCTAATATAGCATTTTGGAGTTTTCTTTCCTGATCTTTTAATTCATATAATTTTTTTAACAAATCATCTTAGATTTGACCGGTAGCAGCTCCTCCAAGGTAGCTTCTGTGTCACTGTGATTAGCCCATCATTCTTTGAACACCTATTTGCTTTCTGGCACAGATGTGCCAAGCTCATCTTATACTTTTCCTGCTCCCACCCTGAAATCAGTCATTTCTTCAAAAAAATCTGAGTCCCTTTTGTGGAGTATTTATAAACCAAGATCTGAGAACTGGATGTGTTCATTGCAGTGTGCACTCCTTGCTTCCAGGTCCTGTCTGTTGGCAGAAGTAAAACTACACGTGCAGCCATCTCTGTCTCTCTGTCACTCTGTGTTACAACCGGGCGTCCTTACTGATACCTCAGTTTCATTCCAGTATCACAGAGTTCAGGTTGGCCTGCACATCTTCATATGTGTAACTCTCTTCTCTAACTGTGAGAACCTGACTCCCATTATCCACGATATATTTTCTTATGTATATAATTCTAGAATACACATAACATTGTTTCAAAATGCCTAGCCCATACCACTGCAAAAATAAATTTATACTTAAAGCAGATGAACTTTATGGTTTAGAAATTATATTCCAATAAAGCTGTTTCACACACACACTAGAGTTCACTGTTTTGTCTTTACCCAAAGGTATATAGTCAAAATCTTGTATTCATAGTTGGTTCTGTCCTCTTCAGTATGTCCTTGTTTGTTTGTTTGTTTGTTTTGGTACCGGGGATTGAACTCAGGGGTACTCCTCAACCACTGAGCCACATCCCCGGCCCTATTTTGTATTTTATGTAGAGACAGGGTCTCACTGAGTTGCTTAGTACCTCGTCATTGTTGAGGCTGGCTTTGAACTCACAATTCTCCTGTCTGGGCCTCCCAGAGCTCTAGGATTATAGGCGTGCACTACTGCACCTGGCTATGTCCTTGTTTTTTGAAATGCATGTGAGTTTGTTTATTTTGTTTATATGCAGATTGGCGTCCCCCATCCTTATAATCGCTAAATACATTTATGTTTTGTTTTGGTTTTGGTTTTTGGTACCATGGATTAAACCTAAGGGCACTTAACTACTAAGCCACATCCCCAATACTTTCTTTTCTTTTCTTTTTATTTTGAGACAGTCTCACTAAGTTGCTTACAGCCTCACTAAGTTGCTGAGGTGGCCTCGAACCTGTGATCCTCCTGCCTCAGCTTCCTGCCTCTGAGGATTCTGGGATTACAGGCATGCACCATCACACCTGGCCATGCATTTATTCTTGCATTCCAACCAGGAGTGTATGAGAATGGTTATTTCTCCTGCAGCTTCACCAACAGAATGTGTTATCAAACATTTTTTTGCCATTTTGATTAAATCTCTAATTATGAGTAAGCTTGAATACCTTTTCACATGTTAAAGGGCCAGTTTTGAATCTTTTTTTTTTTTTTTTTTTTTTTTGAGGGGAGTGAATTATCTTTCCATTTCTCTGTGAAGCTTTTGAACTTTTGAGTTTTAAAAGTTATTTATGTACTGGGGATATTAGTGCTTCCTTTTTGAACTGTTTGGGGTTTTTTTTTGGTTTTGTTTTATTTTGTCTTTTTATGTTGCCAAAGTCTATCAGTCTTTTTTTGCATTTGGATCTTGGGTCATAGTTTGAGAACATTTCCTTATGCTCAGGTAATAGAAGAACCCTGTCATCATGTTTTCAGAGTACTCAGTTTTGAAATTGTGTGCGCGCGCATACTTAGAGCCCTGGTCCTCTCAGAGCTTGTCTGTTAAGGCTCTTTCCCCCTCCCAATTCATAGCTGCTGTTTATGTGTTTTTCTGGCTCCCCTGGGTTATTTTTATTTTTCCATAAGAGTTTATGTATTGACTTACCTGACTCTATTTAAAAACCTGTCTTTAGTATTATTAGGATTACATTAAATTTATAAATTAACTTGATGAAAAAGGACATCTGTAGCTCACTTTTGTGTTTTTCAAGTTTTACATATTTCTTATTTAGTTTATTCCTCAGAGTTTTTGTCTTTTGTTTTTTGTTTTGTTTTTTGCTATTATGAATGGAATGTTCTCTATTATTATGTTCTTTATTTGCTCATTACTTGTGCATCTGAAGGCTATTCATTTCTGTTTGTGTTTGAATTTATCCTACTTGGAGTTTGCCAAGCTTCTTAAATCTGTAAATTTATGTTTTCTATTAATTTGGGGAATTTTCAGGCATTATTTTTGCAAATATGTTTCTTGCCCCATTATCTCTATGCCATCCTTCTAGGACTCTAGTTGCATCTAAAATAAACCTTTTGCTTACCATCTGATGAATCACTGAAGTCTATTCCTTTTTTTTTTTAATCCTTTTATTCCTCTCTTATGGTTCACTTTCATTCCTTCATTGTTTTTTTTGTTTTTGTTTTTTTTGGTACTGGAGATTGAACTCAGGGACACTCGACCACTGAGCCACATCCCCAACCCTATTTTGTGTTTTATGTAGAGACAGGGTCTCACTGAGTTGCTTAGCGCCTCGCCGTTGCTGAGGCTGGCTTTGAACTCGCGATCCTCCTGTTTCAGCCTCCCTAAGTGCTGGGATTACACAGGCTGCGCCCCACCGCACCCGGCTCATTGTTTTGTTTTGTTTTTTAATTGTTTTTGTAGTTGTAGATGGATAGCATGCCTTTATTTTGTTTATTTTTATGTGGTGCTAAGGACTAAACCCAGTGCCTTACCTGTGCTAGGCTAGTGCTCTGCCACTGAGCTACAGCCCTAGCCCCCTTCATTGTTATTGATACAGTGGTTAATGTATTTGCATTTTTCTCTGAATCACCACTTAAATACATGCCATGGATTCTGATATATGAAATTACTAACTTTTTTTTTTTTAAGAAATTCTGTTGGTAGTTTTTCTCTTTTTTGTGAATAAAAAAATAGAAGGCTTAGCTTCTATTTAGAAGCTAAGATTAATTAATAGAAGATATAATTAATTTCTGGGTACATAGCTCTTTTTAGTTTTTTATTTTATAGGTAATTTATGGTTGTATTACATTGAGATTGAGGTGTTTATGATATTTTTTATTTTATGAGACTTGTTGAAATTTCTTTGTGACCTAATAAGTGACATTTTTGTATTTCATATATATTTCATATATATTCATATTTCATATATATTTCATATATATTCTGTCTATCACATTGGATATTCAGTGCTCTTGGTTTTCCAATAGTGGTTGCGGTGCTGTTTTGTGCATGGTAATAGCTGTTTTATCTTTGTTATTGATTATGGCTTTTAGCATTAAAATATATGCTATTAGTCATGTATAATTTTTTTTACTTGAATTCTATGTTTTCTGGTTTTAGGATCGCAGCCCTGTCACCATCTTAATCTATAATACACGCCAGTCTTCCGTAATGTATAGGGCTGTCAGTCACAGCTCCCTCAGTTATGCCATCCACACACACTTAGAAACCATTCCTCAGTTACAGATGGGATTTAATTTAATAGATGAGTAGGTTTGTTGGTTTGTTTTTTTTTTTGGTTAAGATCCTTTAGAACAATTCGGTTGCTCATTTGTTTTCATGGTTTAGACAACCAGGTAAATAATCTTTTATTGCATTAAGCTTTTGTAAATAGTAGAGACTATTTCAGGGTTATAGTATGTAAAGGAATTTCTTTGTTCCTTCAAGTACCATTGTGGGTTTTTAAAAAAACATTTATTGAAGCATAATTGCCATACAGTAAACTGCTCATCTTTAAAATGTTCAGGTTGAGGAATTTTGGTGTATGTATACACCTCTGAAACCATTACCACAAACAAGATAACAAACATTTTCTTCAACTTTAGAAATCTCCTCACACCCTTTTATGATCCATTCCTCTTTCCATCACAGTCCCCAGGCAACCTGTGACCTGCTTACAGTCAGCATAAATTCATTTATATTTTCTAGAATTTTCTAAAAATAGAATCATATATAATCAGTATGTGCTATTTTTGTCTAACTTCTTTCATTCAGCATAATTATTTTGAAATTCATCTCTGTGGCTTTAATTCTTTTTTATTGCTGAGTAGTATTGCCCCTGAATATGCCAAAAGTTGTTTATTCATTTATAGTTGGATGGTTGTTAGAGATTTTCGCTGTCACAAATAAAGCTGCCAATAAAGTTTTATAAAAGGAGCTACAGTTTCTTCAGAAGCTAAGCCTACACCTTTATGCTAAGCCTATGACCAAGCCTTTATGCAAAATAAATGAATGTAAATATCAACGCAAATATTTTACATAAATATGCATAACTGATTTATTGATGATAACTCAAAACTGGAAACTTCTCACTTATCAACAGATGACTGGATAAACAAAATGCGGTATGTCCATACAAAGGGTTACTACTACTTAGTAATAGAAAGAAACCAACTATTCATAAATGGGATCAGTCTCAGAATTAGTATGCTGAGTGAAAGAATTCAAACACAAAATATTACATATCATATGTTCTCAGTTACTTGAAATTTTAGAAAAGGCACACGATCAGGCCTTGTAATCACAGATCTGCTTTCTGTCCCTATTATTTGATAGAAAGCAGAACAGTGATTATGTGCAGCTGGGTGTGGCAGAAGGAAGTACTTCCCAGGGAAAAGTGGAAACCTCTGGGAATGGTGAAAATGTTCCGAGTCCCAGGTGTGATCATGGCTGCACAGGTGTGCGCCTCCATCAGCACTCACCAGTTTGCACACTTTAATGGGATGCATCTTATCATCTTTGGATTATACCTCAATAGAATTGATTTTGAAATGTCTCTCAGACATAAACCCCCAAAATATAACAGGTTTTAGTTATTAGTTTATTACTCCCAAAAAGATGTTAATTATCTAGCCTGTACTACTGAATATAAGAATTTACTTAATTAAAAAGAAACTTGATTGTGTAAAAATTATTAAAATAGTAGAACAAATTTCATAGGATCAAAAAGATGTATAAGATGCTGTTCCAGCTCTTGAAGATTATAAAATTTATCAAGATAGGGAAGGAATGTCAGGAATATGCAAAACGTACAGACAAGTGTTGGGGAAAAGAATAGAGAAATAGCTGAAAGCATCCAGCCATCCTCACTTCAGGCACCAAGAGAGAATTAAACCCTAAATATGTGATCTGAGTATCTGTTTTCTCAATTCTCCCAAGGATGGCTTAGTGTGTACCATTTTAAATACTTGGAAAAGATGTTAACTCATGTAGAAGGAATATCTTTGAGCTTTAGGGCTTAATTATTTCACAGAACCTATTGAGAGAAGCTAGTAGACTGTAGCCCTACTGCCTAGGTTTTATATATCTCTGTTCTGGGATGGAATATAACTCAGTGGTAGAGCACTTGCCTAGAGTGCATGAGGCCCTGAATTCAATCCCTGGCACCTCAAAACAACAATAGCAACAAAATGAAAACAACTCTATTCTACTTAAAAACTGTATAACTGGACAAATTAACCCCTTGGTGCTTCATTATAAAATGGAGACAGTAATAGGTAGATTCACGAGTGAAGTGTGTTAATATACATAGAACACATAACACCATGCATAAATATTTGCTGTAGCAAACAGTAAGTAGTACACAAACTTTAGCAGTGCTCGTTGACACTCTATGAGGCAGATTGCTGAGTCCTCAGATGATGTGACCATGAGTGTATGGTGTATACACAGGAAGAAGACCTCAGTCTTTGGGGTAAAGTTAGACGTCCTGGAAAGCTACTGAAAGAAATTGATGCTGGCACTAGTTCCTGAAGTCTGTTTGGGTAGTTTCTATGGGAAGAGATCAGAAGTAGGGAATTCTAGGCAGAAGAAAAAGCATAAGCAAAGACAAAAACAACCCAGTGCATTAGGAAATGCTGAGCAGTTAGAGTTCACTGTAACCCAGGGAACATGTAGGGGGTTAATAACACTGCTCAGGAAGACAGGAGACAAAACAGGCATCTCTGAATGCCAACCTAGAAAATGTGGGCAGAATAGAGTGGACAAGGAGGAGTTGTCATCAGTAGAGTGATGTGTGTTTATTCCTGGGGGCAGCATTAACTGAGCAGTGACAGTGTCCCAGACATTGGCACTGCAGCAGTAAGGCAGCATGCTGTGGTGTTCAGATGCACTCCCCGGGCGGAATGGAGCCAACCCCAGGTCAACACTAGCCCGTTACTTAACCTTTTTTTTTTGGGCGGTGGCGGGGGGGGGGTGTGATTTTGCTTTTCCTATAAAATCAAGAAAATCCTATCTTATAAAATTGATGATTTAGTCCTGAGTATAGCATATGATTTTTAAAATTCAAAGGTATCTTAATTCCAAAAAGAAAATTCATTTGGAAACTACCATTTCAAAAGCAAGAAGTTCATGACCCAAACTAAGGGTGGATGTGTTGGGAGTGGGTGTGTGTGCCTCAGTGGGTGTGGAGAGTTCATAGTTGAGCCTAGTGCATGGAATGAGATTAAGAAGTTACAATCTTAGAAGAGAGGACAGGCAAAAGATCTTGGTGAAGAAATGTAATTCATTGATCACAGTTTTTTAAATAGGCAAGAGGAACTGTAGTCCTGAAAGAGATTGAATTCCCTGTGGCAAGAAACAGGTTTCTTCTTCCTTAAAAATGGGTGGAAGGTCAGAGTAGAAAGGAGGAGTAGAGTTTATGTCTGAAAACCTCAGTGTTGTTAATGAGTCTGGGGACCAGAGGTACTTGCCGAGAAAGAAAGGAAGATAGTGTAGTGCCACCTTGAGAAAAATGAAAATGCTTTAGAAAAGCTGCGTAGATAATTTAAAGAAAGTCAATACAAGAGAAAGGAAACATTTTGAAAACTTATGTGAGGGCAGGGCCTGATTTTGTGCTGGATCTGGATAGTCGTCTTGGCTTTTTGATCTCTACCTTTCTATGTCATGGCTCCCAAGAGGGTAAAATCAGACAGCCAGTCAGATAAACAAACGCAAATGTTGAATTCCCACCTTGAGATGACATCATGGAAGCCAAGCCTTAGATTAAATAGATCCTTTTTCTCTGAGTGACACAGTGAAGTGAGTGTCACAACCTTAAGTAATATGCAGGCCTTTAAAAATGGCTAGTAAATGACTTAATGTTTATTACTATAATGTTGGTGAATTATGCACAACCATAAATGAAGTATAAAACCCCTTTTGCTTAGCAGTACTTACACAACTACAAAGCAGATTCTTTGCATATTGGTTATAGAAATCCACCACACTAGTGAAACACAAGTCAGTGTCAACTTACCATGACATGACGCATTTTTGCGTGAGTGTGGCTGCTGCTCAATGCCTGACAGGGATGCTCACTGCTCCAGCACAGGCTCAGAGTCTGTACAGCCATGTGCCATGGGGACTCCTCTCTCCCACCCCTTTCTCTATTTAAACTACTACAGGCTGAGTATCATTTTGCCTTCTCCAGGCTTAACTGTCACCATTACAACGTCTGACTCTCTGGTTTTCATTACTGTATGATAATATTTGATTATAAAATAGATATCCAAGTGATTAAGTTGGGAGGGATTCTGGGTTAACAAAATGAAAACACTAATTATTTTAAAATTTTCTAAAGAATTCATGAATATGTGAGAGTGTATCTTTGACTTCCTGAGATTTATGTCATAGTGTTTGTGCTACCCAATTCTTAGGCCTCACAAATGACATGGCCATGATTGGTCACTTGGGGGCAACAGATAGGTAAGGAACAATGGCAGAATATCAAGATGTTGAAAGATTTTAGGGTGATTGAAATAGTTCATCTAAACATAAAGATAACTGAGGAGGAGAAATACAACTATAATGTGCACTAGTTATTTGGAAGACTTCAGAGAACTGGACTGAGGTTAGGGTGAGTTGAAAGCAATGCTGTTCAAAGTGTGGCTCATGCAATGGTGCCAGTCCAAAGCTTTTTGTAAGTAGTTCATTGTAAGGCGACCTGAGAATCTAGAGTGGTTAGAAATTTTTATGGCAGAGTGACACTGATATGCAAGATTTGTGAACCCCATGTTGAACAGAGTACAGATCTGTCTGGGTATGTCATGCCGAACTTAACATGTCCTTACTAGTCCTGCACAGGAGGGTCCCATATGGGTCCACAGCAGATTGAAAGTTTAAAATTATTCCTGTTAACCATAGTTATAGAAGCACTGTTATAAAAAGCATTCTTTTTTAATTTATTTATTTATTCTACGTAGGTTACATGATAGCAGAATACATTTTGATTCATTGTAGATAGATTGGACTGGGGATATAGCTCAGTTGGTAGAGCGCTTGCCTTGCATGCACAAAACCCTGGGTTTAATCCCCAGCACCATCACCCAGCCCCCCGCTCCAAAAAAAACATTCTAATAAGAGTAAGAGATTGGAATCAAGGAGAATGGTGTCAGACATTTTAAAAGCTCTAGACTATACTCCTTGGGGAATAGTCTGTCTCCTCCATTCCTAATCCCAGACAGAATGCTCTTAATGAATGCTCATCTACCTTCAGTGAGTTGTTCTTAGTGATGATGAGGTCATAGATGTATTGTTAACAAAAAATACCATTAAAAAGTCCTTCAAATATGGATTTTTTAGCCCTCTTAATTCTCATACTTCTTAAACTGGCTTTTCTATTTCATTATTCCAGTTTAGTGAAAAAGTATCAGCAAGGCTTTCTACGTGTGTAACAAATTCAAATTTAATCTAACACATGAAATATCATGTGTTAGAAGACACAAGAAGATAGAAAATAACAAACAAGTAAAAAAGATTATCTGCACCTGAGCTATTAGGGGATGTGGTTGGAAAATGTAGGCATGTATGGCATCCTGGGTAGTGTGCAGGTCTACATGGTCTTACTAGAGAAACCTCAAACATAGCAAATACATGGCCTGTGGAGAACGGACAAGGGAGATCCTTCTAGAAATGAGTTCTCACACATGTGAGGAGGGGTCATCATGCGTGTGATGGGTATTTTATATTCCTTTTCCCCTGTTTTTTTAATAATCATAGAAGACGGTTATTGTTATTGTTCTTATTACTATGGTTGCATTTCTATAGATGAGACAGCCAAGGCACAAAGATGTTGCCACTTTTCTAAGATTTCACAACCAAATTATGTTCCGCTCTAAGGTCATGCCCCTTCCACAAAACCATGCTGCCTCTGCCCTTTGTCATTTTATCTTTGATGTTATTGTCCCCCTAAAATTCAATAATACAAGCTTCTGAAAATCACATGTAGAATTAGAAGAAAGGGAAAAAATACAAGCATTTGTATTTGAAAGGAAAAAAATACAAGCACTAGGTAGAGCGTTTGCCTAGCATGCGTGAAGCACTGGGTTCTATCCTCAGCACCACATACAAACAATAAATGAATAAAATAAAGATCCATCAACAACTAAAAAAAAATTATTAAAAAAAATATTAGAGTCAGAAAAATGGAGTTAAGGATTTGTATTCAGCAACAGAATGACTTAAAAACATCATTTCATATTTGAACTTTTTTTTTTTGTGGTACCAGGGATTGAACTCAGGGGCACTTGACCACTGAGCCACATCCTCAGCCCTATTTTGTATTTTTACTGGTCTCACTCAGTTGCGTAGCACCTCGCCATTGCTGAGGCTAGCTTTGAACTCACGATCCTCCTGTCTTAGCCTCCTAAAGTGTGAACTTTTTTTTTAAAAAAGTAAAACATTGATACTCATCTCCCATACATCAGCTTCTGAGGTTGAAAAGATGCTTGAATCCTCAAAAGTATGCTAAATTGTGATCTAAAAGTTATTATTACAGATTGTGAACATTTATTTTCTCACTGAGGGTTCCCTACATGCAGTTCACTCTCATTAACTTAGTCTTTTTCTCCACAATTCTCCGCAAAAAGAAACATTGACTCCCCTCTTATGATTAAGCATCCTTAACAGGAGTAAAAATTGATTCTTATGGGATAAGTGAAAAAATGTTGTTGTTTTTATATGTGTAAGGCATAGATATACATACAATATATAAGTTTATGGTATACAGTATAAAATTTTCATGATAAGTGATTTGAAAAAAATTATATTTAAAAAGGTCAAGGGGCAATAATGTAAAAAAAGTGTGAGAAACACGATTGTAGATGATTTATTGTTACCACAAAGGTTAATCCCAAACGTTGCACTGGTCATAACTTAATGTTAAGCCGTTAGTCTTTGCTGAGATTTGGTCTTCTTAATTTTTTGTTTGTCTCTCTTTGCTAACCCTTTAAAGCCCTAGTCATTTCATTCTCCCTTATATTTTGTGACTCAGAAAGTCATCTCAGAATTCAGGGAAGACGGACTTGAAAGTAACATATAACTGAGGAAAGTTCTTTGTTGTAAATCTCCCAGCTAGTTTGTTCTGTTTATCTAACTATAAAGTTTGGAAACAAAGAAAGGATTTGAGTGACTTTTTAAGCCAGTAAAGTGTATTCTGTCATTTCTTGATTATCCACCCTGATGAGTCTAGCAGGAGGAGACAGTCACCCTCAGATCAACAGGACATTTCCATTAAGTGATGCTGCTGGCTCCACAGAGGACGAGCCTGTGACATGTGTTCCTCTGCCCCGTGCTGCTGTGCACCCTCTCCCATACGGTGTTGTCACCTTAGTGTGAGCAGAGGTCAGTCAGCAAACTATTAATTGTAAAATTCCAATCCCAAAACACCTTGTTACAGTTGTAGTTCACCTCTCCAGAGAGTAAAGCAGACCCAGGATGTGCCAGCTGCACTGCATGTTCTGGGACCAGAGACCACAAGCACAGACCCCAGGGCAGCTGCGAAGCTGTCTGCCTGCTGTGGAGTTTGGTCCTGCTATGATACTTAACTGCAGAAACCACCAATGTTTTTGTTCATAACCTCATTAGCTTGGAAATATCAGGAAATTTTATCCTTTCATGAAATAATGGTTTTCATGGGGACTAATTTATCAATCTGTTTATATGTGAAGTACTATATGTCCAATACATATTTTTAAAATAAAGAAATATGTGTATATTTGTGTGTGTGTGTGAGAGAGTGTGTGTATGGTTTTAAAGACCATACACACACCATACTGTGTCTCAGTACACACACACATATTTTTTTAATTTTTTTTTAGTTGCCAATGGATCTTTATTTTATTTATTTATATGTGGTGCTGAGAATCGAACCCAGTGCCTCACACAGGCAAGGCAAGTGCTCTACCACTGAGCCACAACCCCAGCCCACACACACATATTTTTAATCCATAAAAATGGAGGCCATTTAAGGCACAAGATCTGATTTCAACAGTAGCAGTTTTTCCTTTTAAAAATTATATTTTAAATTAACTGAAGGGATTTATCATACCCATTTAGTGATGATCTAAAGGTATAGTATTTCCCTGTAGTGTTTATGTTAAAAAGGAGAAAAATAAAGATCAAAAAGATACATTTTCCTGGGGCTGGGGTGGTAGCTCAGTGGTAGAGCACTTGCCTAGCATGCATGAGGCACTGGGTTCGATTCTCAGCACCCCATATAAATAAATGAATAAAATAAAGGTATTGTGTTCATCTACAACTAAAAAAATATTTTTAAAAAATATGCATTTTTCTGAAAGTCGGGTTCCTTTAGAAGAAAATTTCAGATATGAGCTTCACTGAGATTTTTCTTCCTAAATGTATCCATCCTGAGGATTTTGAATGTTTGGTTCCACCTGTATGAAGGAAGCCATGGAGTTCACCCTCCTTCATTCCAGTGCGTAGCTCCTGAGGATCTGTGACAAAGCAGCACAAAGTGGAAGACAAGAGAAAGGCCATCTTCTCTCACTCCCATGTCAGGAAGCTGCGAGAGAAATAGACTTTGGTACTGAGCAGTCTCTTTACATTTGTTGCTTTCAAATGCTTTGCATTGGTGAAGCCTTAGTAATGTACCCAGGTTCTTCCTTATTGGAGTGCAGCAGTATCACAGCAAGACTCTTCTCGTCAGTAGTTTTGTGAGCATTCATTAGCTCTGCCAAGTTTGTGTGTAGGTCCCTTGAGCCGTGTTTGTTTGTGTTCTAATTCCCTGAAGCCTTTCTTGGATTGTTTCTACTCTAAGCCATACAGCTTTTCTCACGCTTATTAAATATCTGTGCTTGGGATGGTGGGAAAATTGACTTGATTTATGAGAGTCTCTTTCATAGTAAATTAGCTCTTTGGAGTATGCATACACACAAACACTGTAGAAGCAAGTTTGTCATAGCAGAAGTGACTTTAATCACATATCATTTGAAGTTCAGTGCCTCTTGACAATAGAGCCAAATGACAGTGAAAGTGATGTAGCATATACAGTAAGGAACAAGGACAAACCTACTGGAAAGCAATTTATGTGACAACTGTGGGCTTCTCTTACTGAGAGGGAATGCGCATCTCCTTCCCTCCCTAATTCAATACAAAAGACTCTGTGGAGCTGAGCAAGGGATCTGCCATCTGCAGATGGGAGTGGTGGCCAGGGAGAGGGGACACAGTGTTTGGCTACAGCAGTGGCAGGGGTGGGGGATACAGGGCATCCATGAGTTGAGTGGCAGAGACCATGGGAGAGAAATTTCTCCCTGTAGGAAAAGATGGCTACGAATATAGAAAAGAGAAAATGAGAATGAGTTTATAGCATTGTACTTGAATTGGAAGCACCAGAGTGAATTGTGGTTTTCAATATATATAAAAGGTCTGGATGTATATACTTAAATATGGATGGATTGTACATCTCCTGACAGAGATGTAAGTGTGTGTGTGCACACACATCAACTCACAGGTACATTTCCCAGCTGTGTACAGAGAAGACCTGGGACACTGACAACCCTATGACAACCCTAATAGCAGTGAGCACACCAAGTCTTTGGACCTGTTTTTAAATGGGGCAGAAATACAAGATAAACTTGGAACATCTTGTGCCAGAAAGTAAGAAAATGCTCAAAGAATGACAGGACCATGACAGTAAGAAACTGTGAGAGTCTTTACTGGCAAAACCTGGGGATAACCTGAATATCCAAATGAACAATAATACTAACAGGTGTAACACAGTGCCTGAAGTAGGAGACCATGACTGTATGCTGATGTAAGTAGGTAATATAAACCAGGTATTCTTTTTCTTACAGTTGAATGTGCCACTCATATAGATGGTGTATCCCCAATTTACAATGGTACAGCTTATGATTTTTCAACTGTACAATGGTGCTTCTAGTGACACACATTCAGCAGAAACCATACTTTGAAATTTGATCTTTTCCTGGGCTAGCAGTATGCAGTCTGATTCCTTCTTGCGATGCTGGGTGGCAGCAGTGAGCCACTGCTCCCAATCAACCCCAGGATCACCAGGGGACACAGATAGACCTCCACAGGGTGCTGTGTTGCTGATATGTTCAACAGTTTGTGTTAACAGTTTATGTTTATGTTAAATGCATGTTCAACGTAACAGTGTTTTTAGTTTCCAGTGGGTTATCAGGATGTAAGTTGAGGAGCATCTGTAAATGTAGAAGGAATGGTAGCATTTCTGCTAGAGTACATCTCCTGACTCTATCCATGAGAACACACTAGGAAAGCCCAAATTGTGGCTGATTCTATAAAACAACTTGCCTATAGTCTTCAAAATTCAGAGAAAAAAAGGCTGAGAAACTGAGATGGAAGCAAACAGAAGACTTGATAACTTAGCACCCTTTGTGAACTTGGATTGGATCCTTCTGCTATAAAGGATGTGACGGTAGAATTTGAATGGAGTTTTGGATCATTGGCAGTGACATATCTGTATTAATTTCTCCATACTGGTGGTTTAGATTGTATCTCTGAAGGAGAGTATCCTTGTTTTAGGCGTTATGTGCCAACAGTCCTTAAAGAAGTATCATGTCAGGGGACTGAGGTTGTAGCTCAGTGGTAGAGCACCTGCCTAGCATGTGTGAGGCACGGGGTTCAATTCTCAGCACCACATATAAATAAATAAAAAATACAGGTCCATCAACAACAACGAAAAATATTTTTTTAAAATAGAAGTATCATGTCAGAACCTATTCACAGAAGGTTCATGGGGAAAGGACCTGTGATTTTGAAATTACTTTAAATTTTTTCCAGAAAATAGTAAAATAAATGTTCTTCCAGGCACCTTTACCATATTTCCTTTCAAAACAACCGCAGGACAGTGTTTCCTTATTGGGATTATTGGGATTTTGGTAATTCTTAGATATAAAAGCAATAAGCTTACAGAGACTGTATAAAAAAGAAAATTATTTTTCACACACTGAATACACACTCATACATACAAAACCAGTGAAGAGTTTTAAAGTGGCTCGTATCATTGTGTATCTACTCAGGTTCCTGGATTTGTCACTTAAAGTCATTTAAGTATTTTTTCAGGATTTAAGAGCAGCATCCTAGAAAAGGGAATGTTTGAGTTTATTTTTTTTATTGTTCTTTTTGCAAAGTAAGAATGTAGGCCCTGGAACCAAGCTGCCTGCTTTGGAACCCTGGCTACAACTTAAAGAAGATACCTGCCTCTGACAAAGTATATGATTTTTCCCCCTCAATCTTGAGGAAAAATTAGAATAATAATGTTGAATGCACAAATCTGTCAACAGGATGAATGAGAATAATATATTAAAAGTACTTAGATTGTAACACATAGTAAACACTCTATAAAGTTAGTTACTGTTTCATAAAAAGTTAAAATGCTTTTTTAAATCATTCCAGTATGATTAGGTTGGCTTTCTTTTATCCTGTAAGAGGTCTTAAAGTTGTGGCTTCTGCTTGTAAATCTGTCCTGAAGATCAAACTGAAGTCTAGGAATAGGGTGTAGTCTAAGAGACAATAGCAAGCTAGGAGTGGTGGCACATGACTTCATCCCATTGACTCAGGAGGCTGAGGCCAGAAGATCACAGGTTTGAGGCCAGCCTCACCAACTTAACAAGGTCCTCAGCAACTTAGCAAAACCCTGTCTCAAATTTTTTTAAAAAAATTTTAGAGGTTTGGGAATATAGCTCAGTGGTAAAGCACCTCTGGGTTAAGTCCCCCATACCATAACAAACCAAGAACAACAGATAATGCAGTGCAGTACAGTGGACCTGGGCTTTGGAGAACTGCAACCGATTACATTCCAAACCTGCCACTTACTTCATGGCATTGGTCTTGATCTGTCAAATGTCTATTATATACACATAATCATAGTGATCATAAAGATTGTTGATGATTAAGTGAAATGATCTTTGCAGAGCATCTACTTGAGTGACCAACCTAAAGAATGTCCTCAAGCCAGCATGTTAGCAGGCGTGTTAGCATAAACCTGTAATCCAAGCAGTTTGGGAGGCTGAGGTAGGAGGATCCCAACCACAAGGATTTAGCAAGTTCAAGACTAACCTCAGGAATTTAGCAAAACCTATCTCAAAATAAATTTTTTTTTTTTTAAATTTAAAAGGTGCTGGGGATGTAGCTCAGTAGTAACGCACCCGAGTACAACCCCCAGTACCAAAATAAATAGTCTAATGCGTCTGACTATCGTAGGTCATAAGAAATTTAAGAAAAAGAGAATTCCTTAAAAAGTGATATTTTAATTACTCCTTTAATAGTAAAGGAGTGATTTCATTAGAAGAATACAAGTGTTAGGATCGGAGATAGCAGCAGAAGGCTTGAGGACATGATTGAAATGTGTGATGAGCTCCTTACTGTTCCTGCAGAAATTTAGGCTTCCCTGCATGGGTTTAAGTTGCTTCAGAGGGAATTTCTGTTGACAAGTATGTCATGTCTTGGGTAATGCCATTCTCAAGAGATGCAGGAGAAAGATAGATAGCAATCGTTCTAGAACAGTGTGGGTGTAGTGCACATCAGCCTTGGAGTGAGAGACACAGGACAGGATGCTTAGTTCAGCACCATCTGTGTGAAAACCATGTTGATTTTCTTGGCTTTAAAAATGTGAAGCTATACCCCACAGGAGGGTCATGTCAACTGCATAATTAAAGTGTATTTGTACATTTTCTTTTAAAGAGAAAATGTGCTTGCTTTAGAGAATATTTTGTTCATTTCAAATTCGTGGCTTTTGATCATTGATCTAGGACATCTTTAGAACTCTGAGTTTTATTAACCATTTTCCTGTTACACTTCCTTCTGCTTTCATTCATTCCCTCAGTTAAGCCATAAGTTGAAAACTCCTAACAGCTCAAGGCATTCTACTGAACGTTAGTTCTAAAATTTGAGCAAAAAGAACCCCTCATGGAACAGGATTCAGAGTCTACTGCTGTTATAACCTCTGGTTATAACAATGAGTTTTATGGGCACTCTCTGCAAAGGAGCATACTTTGAACCATTTTTAAAAATCATATCATTTTGGCTACAGATACATACCCCTTGGTATATATGGAAACAGGCTTGTCTCCACATTTCTTAGACTTTCCAGACACAGAAATTTCCTTCCAGCAACATTCTTTATGTGCAGTGAACAGCAGTGTATGACTTGCAGGAAAGATACCCAGTGCCCATAGTTCCCATGAAATTAAACATGGGCTGATGGCTGGTTGAATCTGTTATGAAAGAGAAGCTGTTGGTGTCGCTGCTTTTAATACATGGGAGGAGATTTTTCCTTTAAAAAAAAAATCCTGGCAGTGTTAACTCTCTCAGCCAACTAGTGGCACACTGGAAAACTGCTGCTCAGGTCTGAATCACCAAAGGAAGAAAACTGCAATTACAGAACGATTCCCTGTTACAAAGAGTGTTGGCTCTGCCAGAGAGAGCCCTATGCAGCAAACAGCACACCACAAAAGAACTTCAGTAGCGAAATGACTTTCTTTTCATCCAGCTATGTTAGTAGCATGTTTATTCAGTGTGGTGCCTCTGCTGAGATAAGACCTGCTTCCTTCAGATGTCTTAGCCTGCCGTTTGTTTAGCTGGAGAACTTAATGAGTAATGAATGTGCTCGTCTGGCCAGTATAAAGTATTTCCACAGCCTGCGGCTGTGTTTATGGAGAGACAGAGAAAGACCACAGGCAGCAATTTGTCTTCTTAGGTATCAGCATAGCCTTCTCTTTTAACAACTAGAGGATTTATTTTTAACTGCTTGACTCAGTGTTTGTCAGATGATTCGGACCATCAAACTGCAGATTGAAGCACCCAGCGTGGGGGAAGCTGGAATGGCAAGGGGAAGGGGGCTGGCTGGGAAAAGGGGTGGGATTTTAGAATCGTGCCTCGCAGGCTCTGCCTCCCAATGTGGGAGAGAGTTGAGGGCTTTCAGCAGCATGAGTGTGTTTGCAGGTCAAGCTGGGAACTCCAGGGTAATGGCTGCCTTCAGCTACTTAAAGACACAGTTTCCAGCGATCAGGGTATTGTGAGGAGCAACCAAGGACTAGGGGCCAGAGTATTCTAAGCGCCACCACTCTCTGCTATCCTGCAAACCGAGCCTTTCTCCTGCTGGATGTTGTCCGTCTCCGGAAGCCTCTCACCATGATCGATAGCTCCAAGAAGCAGCAACAGGGTTTCCCAGAGATTTTAACTGCCGGGGATTTCGAACCTTTAAAAGAAAAGGAATGCCTTGAGGGGAGCAACCAGAAAAGTCTCAAGGAAGGTCAGTCTGTCTGTGGACAGGGGCAGGATAGCCAGATTCCCATTCCCATCTACAGGGCGAGCTTCTTGTCTGCTTGCTATCCATGTGTCTGCTCTCGGTTCACCCATAGCCCTTACGTGGTTCAAGTTCTGTGCAGTGAAAGCTTAATGCTCTTACTAAAGATTCATTAGCTAATAGAACTCTAGGGATTTTGCAATGATTGATAGTAAAGGGACCTAAGAAGCCAGTCTTAATTTCAGCAGAATCTTTCCAGGTTCATTTTGCATATTTTCTCATTTTTCCCGATTTCCTCCCCCACCCTCATGGTTTTGGGGAGAGGACATTTCCTTTTCAATATTAGCCAAAACACTGCTTCTTTTAGGTTTATAAACACATAATTCCAAGAAAATTAATTTTCCCCAATTATCATGATAATGTTTTGTCTGAAGCTGATAAGGTAGCTAGCTCTTTATGAATTAAATCCTAAAACGATGCATTATTTGGTTATTATGTGTATTGCATCATTTTGTTTTAAGAACCATATTGCATAGTTTTGGGGTTTATTTATTTTAACAAAGCAATCAAATAATAAGCTTGAGAGTACTGTCAGTTAATCTTGTTAGTGACCACTGCTAACAGGTACCTCATTGATTGATTTTTTAAAATGGCCAAAGGTATGGCATTGCTGTTCCCTGTCCTGTCTGATCATACTGAAGTGTGGCAAGCCCTATGCAAGGCTGCTTTACTGTAGCATCCAGAGATCTAGGGCTGTTTAAGAAATTCAGGGTCTGCAGAAAGTAAGTTTTTCCTAAATTTGAGACATGAGGGCCACCCCTACCAATTTAATATGAAAATTGGTTTTTTCATCTTCTTTGGGAGACACAAACCCCCACCGTAACCCTTTTTTCCTTTCCTATGCTTCCACCTCCATCAGCCACCCCCTTGCCTCCCCGCTGGCTCTTGCTCGTCTTATGTAGAGACCCAGAGTGTAAATGTAGTTTGTCAGCCTAAGTCACTCTTTGAGCTTCTTTTAAAAGCTTATATCTCCTTTTTTTCTCTGAGACATTTACAACACGTGAATGTGATGACAGAGTATTAGAGATTTAAAAGATGAAAAGAAACCATAGCTGGACTTACTGGGGTTGAACTACTTTTGGGGATGGGTAGAAAAAACACCTGGATTGAAACAAATGACACACAATAAAGTATAAATAGCTGTTGCTAAGAACTGAACAATGGGTTGCTTCTGCTTGTGCACAGCATGCGTTTATTGTAGATTCTTATAAAAATCAAAGCCAATCAGATTTTTAGGACACATTTCAGGAGACTCATTGAAAGGAACTTAAAAATTTTTAAATACTAATTTAAAAAGTTTAAGGCTTATCTATATATCACTTAAGTCAAGTTTAAGCATTGAGCTTCTGTTAATACCATATATTGAAAAACAGTTTTTGTGCCACTTGAAAACCCAGCAAAGCAGAGGAAAATGAAATAGGAGAAATAAAAAGATATTTTTTATCAACAGCCAAGCATGTTTAAGGAGCTTCAAAAACAAAGATTAAAATTAAAAATACAGGAAATGGAAGTATAGCTCAGTGGCACAGTGTGTGCCTAGTGTGCGCAAAGCCCTGGGTTTGGTCCCTAGTACGATAGTGGATGGATGGATGGATGGATGGATGGATGAAAACAAGGTAGGAGTCAACTGCAGAGTAGAGTCAAGATGGTTACATAATGTATGGAATCTTCCCAATAATTCTGGGATTTATACAGGAGCAGTAGTATAATGTTGACTGAACAAAAGAACATGAACTGAGTGAGAGGTCCTCAGGTTCAGATCTCAAGACACTGCTTACTACTTTTGTAGCCCTGGACAGGTTCACTACCCTGAACCTCAGTTTCTTCAGTTGTAAAACTGAGGATAAACAACATCAGCTTCCTGCTGTTTTTATGAGATACCAGGTTTAATGTCAATTTCCCATCCTCCCTCTTATTCACTTTATTTTTTTTTTTAATATTTTGTTTTGTTGTAGATGAACACAATATCTTTATTTATTTTATGTGGTGCTGAGGACTGAACCCAGTGCCTCACGTATGCAAGGCAAGCGCTCAACCGCTGAGCCATAGCCTCAGCCCCTTATTCACTTTATTTTAATCCTTTGTTACTTTTTTCTTCTATTTAAAACTTGGTATATATTTTCAAAGTAGAAAAGTAGTCTATATATTACTGTCTGATAAATTCATAGGTATGAAGAGGCAGAGGAAGAACTTCCATGTTTTAAAACACTCCACAGAAAGGATTGGAGAGTGAAGTTCATCTATCTCACTACAGTTTTCACTGAATGAGATTTTAATATCTTAACAGACCGTATTTCTGCAAAATAATAAATAGTAATACAGATTCATATAAAAGGTGATCTGATAATTCAGGGAAATTTTGTGGAAAGCTGCTTTTTCATTGGGAGTCATTTGAAAATGACTTTGTTCCCTCTGAAAAATTGAACTTCTAAATTTCAGTGTGTCACCATTACTGCCTACAAATAGACCATCAACGTCAGCTTAGCAGCTGGCAGATAATAATATAAGGACAAGCACCTGGGCAGCTTCGTCTGCTTTTTAGGTATTGGGTCATATGAGTTGTAATTAATTAAGTTGTATTAATTCCTAAACGGTGATTGATATATGACAGCAGTTGTTCAAAGATCTCTGATTGGTTTCAAAATGCCATAGAGTTTAATTATGCTGTTTTGTCAAATGGGACAAATATACAAGTGACTATTAATACTGCCCCATAGTTTATGCCTCATTTGTTAAGAGACACTTATTAAAAGTGTTATATTTCACATCAGTATTGTTCAGTTTTCTACTCATTGTTGGCAAGGTTGGTTTTTGTTTGTTTGAAAAGCAACCTCTAGAATTTTTTTAAATGTTTGGATTGTCAGTTTCTCAGTAATAAAAAAAGAATAAGTGTTCGTTTGATCCTAATCACATAGACACCAGTTGGGTCTCTGGTGTTGCCAATTTACGTCGACTCTAAGGGACTAGAAGTCTACTCTGCTTCTTAAGTGCTTGCTGATACTGAGATATTTTCACATTCCCATAATTACTGACAGTGCTAATTGTGTGAGATTATTGTGGGGTGGGAGAAGGAAACAGACCTTATAAGAAATAATCATAGGAGTCAAGAATTTATGTAATATCTTAACAAGAAAATATAGTAATATATTTTGAAGTTTTAAAAGAGGGGTTTTGTTTCGCTTTTGTGGTGCTCATAATCGAACGCAGGGCCTCTTGCATGCTAGGCAAACACTCTACCACTGAGCCACATCTTCATCCTGAAGAAAAGGTCCTAATGCACCACCTATGAGTTGTCATCACATGCCAGGGAATTGTCTGGACAGTAAAGCACATCACCTCACAATTCTGTTAATGCTTACATAAACTTTTTGATAAATACCACCCAACATGTGTAGTTGGAGAATTTAATATCTGTTCCAGGTGAGAATAGCAATAAAAGTCTTACATTCCCCTAAACAAATTCAAAATACTGTAGTCTCTTTAAACTAGTTTCTTTTGTCAAAGCAGCAATAGGAAATCTCAACTTCTAACTTGTCTACAAAACACTTTGAACATTTTCTAATTATGCTGAACATGAGATTTAAATTTAATTTCTAGATCTACAACCTAGGATATTATAAATCCTCTATAACAACAAAAAATCGATAATTATGAATTTTCAGAAGAAATCAAATAGAGATGATAAACATTTTAATATGTCAATATTGGGAGAAGTAAATCATAATTCCATTGCTACGAGTTATCTACCTTCCATATTTATCAAAGGTAAAATGATAAATGAATTTAAAAAGAAAAAAATTGATATTCCATATAAAGAGTTCTCTATTGATGAAAATAAGGTACCACAGAAGGAAACCTGGCTTGTATATTAATTACTTGGGCTTAAAGTGCTCTAGCAACCCCAGAGTACAATGTTTTAACCACTCAAAGTGCAGCTCCTGCTTAGAACCCACTTGGTTGGATGCTGTGTCTTAGGCAACTGTCCTCTAAGAAGTGACTTGGAGATCTGGGCTCCTTTCATTGTGTGGCTCAACCACGGTATGAATGGTAAGGAGGAGTTACAGATCTGGGGACCACATTCTCAATTTTGCCACGGAGTGTTTAAGAATAGCTGAGATGAAGCATTTGAAAGTTTGTGGTAGGTTGCCCAGGAAACGTGGAGTAATTTAACATGTTGTACTGGGACATGTCTGTGGTAGATTTATTTAGAAGAAAATGAACATTTGTCTGATATGTTTTGAGTGATCCTAGTAATATAGGTTATAGTAGTAGTATAGTAATATAGACTAAATATCTTTGCCAAAGCACCAAAACTTTGAAGTGATGGAAATGAACTTATATATAACTCTACCTGAGCTGTCCATTAGCCACAGATAGGTATTTAAATTTAAAATAATTGAAATGAAGCTGAGTATGGTGGTATGTACCTGTAGTCCTAGTTACTCAGAAGACTGAGGCAAGAGGATCATTTGAGACCACCCTGGGCAACTTAGTGTGACCCTGTCTTAAAAAACAAAACAAATGAATTACATAATTAAAATTAGAAAAAAAATTTAAATCCTGCTTCTCAGTCCGTTTGCCACATTTCAGCTACTCGGTAGCTCGATGAGATTGGCAGCTGCTGCCGCTTAAGTTCTCTATCACTGAGTGTTCTCTGTTAAGGCTGCTCTAGGCTTTTCTCATGACACCCAGCTTTGCAGTACCAAAGTCTCTTAAAACTCAGTCCCTGTGCCATTTCCTAAAGACAGTTACTTGATCTCATCAGCTGGAAACACTTTATTCTCCCCTACATGTGCCCCCAAATTTTATCTGAGTCTTTTTAGAGCATTTCCCCATAGTCCATTGTGATACACATCTGCACTGCCTTCACTAGCAAACCATAGCGTTTCTTGGGGTTAAAATTGTCTGGCCCACTTTTGTTCCTCATCCCCAAGGTCCTGCCTCTCAAAAACATGTTATTGTTATAATGCAACAAATATTTAAAGAGTCTTATGCCCCTCACTGCCTTCTTAAACGGGATATAATGATTTGAGCTATTACCTTCCAATATGACTTATAATTCAATTATAAGTTAATGGCTTACCTAAAATGTAATGGCATTACTGAGGTATAGAAGATTGCTTGCCTATTCACAGAGTGAACCCTAGATCATTACTAGATTGCTAGATAGAATTGTAATTTAGGGTTTGGTTTTTGTTGTCTGCCACTTCCTGCTGCTCTCCCTTTCCCAATATGCTACTTTTGGCCATCTTTAAAACCAACAGTCAAAATATAATAATAGAATTCGGATGCTGTTGTTGATTCCATTCAAATTTGTTGAACCATAGTGGAGAAGCAGACAAACAGGCAACAAAAACAAAAAAGTGTTACAAAGTCTTCTATAAGTAAAATATGTGAATTTTGCAACATCTGTTTCAATTTCTCTGGGGATTTTTACTTCTTTGTTTTCTGTCAGTATTCTATAAGTACCATACAGTGAGTTACCACTAAATTAGTGTTTTAAAAAAGAAAATTTGGGAAGATAGGGGATGTGGTGTTCATATTCAAATAACATACAGGTAGAATGAAGAGGTAAAAGATCCCCCCTCCCAGACATGATTACTTTTGACATGAAATTGTATAGTTAAATTTTTTATTGGAAATAATTTTATTTAGCAGAAATGTTCCACATAGCCCCATGGTGGAAGTTATGAACTACTGCATTCAAGGAGCTCATAGCCCAAAAAGTGAGAAACTACATAGAAGTTACACACACACACACACACACACAACACAGAGAGAGAGAGAGAGACAACAGAAGAAAGCTATATGCTTTGGTATGGATGAGCAAGTGATGGGCCTCTCTCCCTTCCTGCACAGTTGTCTGCCACCCTCTGTCACCCATGGGCCTCGTATTTCTTCCTACCAAACATACTTTTCTAGGCTTTCCCATCTCTGCCCAACCAGCAGGTCATGCTGGTAGCCTGGACACTTTTCTTAACCTGTTCCTCATGGCCTGTCACCAGATCTGTCAGGTCTTCCTCAGTGACACTTCACCTCTCCACAGCATAGCATCACTCAGGCAACACCTGGTCCAGGCCCCCTTTCCTCAAACAGACCCTTGGCAGGAATCTGCCCAAGCAGAGAGCTGCAATCTGATTTCTCTCCCCGACCCGTACAGTCCTGCCGCTCTGGTCCATCACCCTCCAGGGATACCAAGGCAGTCATCTTGAAAGGTAGGCTTACTCAGTTGTGCCACTGTGTCACACCCTGTAATGGAGTCCCATTTATTTGTTTGGAATAAAATCCCAAACCCATGGGTCAAAGGCCCTGTCGGTCTGCAGGAGCTTCCCTCCACTCCCCTCTAGCACTGTTCCTTCAGAAAGAACGCCTCTCCTCCTGCTCTCTGAAGCCCTGCAGCTCAGCCTTCATCTCACTGCAGGCGCCACCTCCTCAGAGGCCTTTCTGTACCAGCACCCTTCCCCAGATTCACCCGGATCCTCTTAGTCCCCATAAGCACCATCATGATCATTTTATTAAGTCTTCATCTCCTTTCTAGACTGCAGGGTCTCTGAGGAAAAAGCTGAGTCTGTTTTGTTGTGTGTTCAGAGCTCATAGCCCAGTGCCTGTGCTTTTCCCTCAGTGAACTCTGTTTCAGAGAAGGGCGCTATCTCCAGTGGTGACTCATCAGGAACTTGCTCATGGGCTGCTGTAGTTACCCTGGTTCCATCATCCAAAGGAGCAGGGGTGCTTCAGAATTGCCACTTAGCCCCTATTACGGTGTTGGGATAGGCATGGAGTGCTACTTTATCATATTTGTCTCTCTACAGTAATGTGGTACACCATCATGACACCATTCTACTTTTATTATAAAAGCTTCCAGAAAAATACAGATTAAGCTTGATGAATTCAGTTTTCAATTATTTATTTTTTAACATATTTTTAGTTGTAGATGGACACAATATCTTTATTTATTTATTTTTATGTGGTGCTGAGGATTGAACCCAATGCCTCACGCATGCAAGGCAAGCACTTTGCCACTGAGCTACAATCCCAGCCCTCAATTATTTCTTAATGACAGCTTTATCAGGCTGTCATTAAGACATTAAAAATAGCCTTTTTAGTGCTGAAGAATATATGCTTAGAACTTCTTTGTGCCTTCCTAGTTGTCTTAGTCTGCTCAGGCTGCCGTAAATGCCATAAACTCTGTGGCTTAAATGACAGGAATTACTTTTCCCACACTTCTGGAGCCTGGAAAATTGGGTAGGGTTCATTTTCTGGGGAGGGCTCTCTTCTTGGCTTTGTAGCTTTGCTGTGTGTTCACATGGCATTTCCTTGGCGAGTACACAGGGGGAGAGAGAGAAAGGAGCAGGGTTTCTTGTGTTTCTTTTCATAAGGACACTAATCCTGTGGAATAGGGTTCTGCCCTTATACCCTCATTTAACTTTACATGTAAAGGCCCCATTTCCAAATACAGTTACATTGGGGTCAGGACTTCAACATATAAATTTGAGAGGGACACAGTTCAGTTTGTAACACTAGTGAATTTTTATTGGCACAACTTTTTCTATTGGAATTATAATGTGTAGGATTTCTTTTTAAATAGAGTCAATGTGATTAAAAGCATTGTTAAAGTTGTTTGATACCATGGCTGAGACTTAACAGAATAGTGGGACATATTTATTTTTGTTAACTAAACTTTATTTTTCAAAAAAAAATACCTTATGGAAGCACTGCTTATTTTCCTAATTCTGGTTCTGCTTCTCACTAGACCTGTGGTATTGGATGAGTACTTAATTTCTCTGTAAAAATAAATATGGGTACCCACTTTGCAAGGTTTCTAGGAAGGTGAGATGAGGGATTACACGTGAAGCTCCCAGAATGGTGCCTGACATGTAGTAGGCTCTTCTAAATGTAAAATCTCTGTTTGCCTTACCTGGCCATCCTTTCCAGACTGGGGCAAAGTCAGACTGATGTCTAGGCTGCTAAAGCAGGCGAACACAAAGAGAGCCATTTCTGAGGAGGTGTAAGTGTTCAGTCTCTGCCTGTTGGTTAGTATGAATCATTTCTTATCTACAGTTATAGAACCTGTGAGTTCTGACGTGCATGTTCACTGCCTAGAGTTACATTTTTTCTTTATTTGTATTGAAAGAGTGAAGCCAGTAGATTGTCTACATTGGAGTCTAAACACCAGAACCATACAAACAGCAGAGTCTTTTGCTTTGTACTACTTTACAAAACATGCTGTTGCAATACCTGAACAATGCTTGGCTGTTGTGTGTGGCAAGGGATCACTGGGTGACCCTCCAGGCTCTGCAGAGCTGCTTGGTTCAGTGTCATCGAGATCATCATGCACAGTTGCTATAATGTGAAGCTAACACACAACTGTGACAGATTTCAGATGTCTTTGTTTTGATGTGCACATAGCACGTATGTATATAGATATATATACAAATGTATATATGTGAAGATGTGCATATATTTACATACATGGAAGAGAGAGTATGCATGTATGAGCCCATTCCTTGAAAGAAAAACCAAAATACTGAGCCTGGATCAAATGGCCACAATATAGCTGTAGGTACTTATTATTCTGGGGGGAAAAAGGACAGTAAACAATATTCCCCTGTTTTTTCTGTTTCATTGTTAATTGTTCTTTTGTTCTTAAAACCCACCTTAGGAATTTCCATTAAGAAATTACAGAACCTTTTAGACAATGTACATTTTGCCATTACAGAATGATTAGGAAACAGAGCTTTAACCCCAGGCACTTCTGCCTAGAGCTCTGCATTGTGATTCTAATGCAGTGATAGAATGTAGAATTTTTGTTGCCTCCCAAATAAGAAAATAAGCACTAACTTCTTTTGGAACAATTTAGTTAAGAAATCTAGAAATTCTAATGCAGAGCACATGGTTCTTCATGTTAAATGTTATTTGAGAAAAACAAATATTGTTTGAATCTCTTTGCATTGCTGGGATGGGGCAATTAAGTGAATGCTTTTGCTCTTGCAGTATCTGTTATTTGTATTGCATTTCCATTGATGCCACTGTGTACTTTATTTCTACTACTTCTTAACCAAATGGGATTTTTTATACTGGCCCATTTCTATACCAGGCCCTAGGCTTAATATCACATTGTCATACCACGAGAAGCAGACTTTAAATTCATTACAACTTTTGACAGAAATGAGAAGGGAATTTGTGTGAAGGTATGATCAGTTTAAAGAAACATGCCCCATTTTTAGCAGTCTGTTTCCATGGCAACAGAAGCAACAGCCAACCAGAGAGTTATCAGAGCTCCTGTAAATTTCCAAGCTGAGTGTTGAAAACATTGTTTTCCTAAGCTCATACTGCAAAGTAATGCAGGAAACCTACAGTGTGGTTACCTGGAATAATAGCAGTTCTGTTAGCATTTTAGTTTTTCCTTTAGTTTTGCTCTTTACTTTCTAACAGAGGGTAAACGCTGCATTCTGGATTGTAGGACATCCTCACAGGCAACCAGAGTGTGGTTTAGAATTCTGCAGTCACCCCACCTTCATATGCATCTTGAGGATGCAAATCTGGTCTTGCATTGAAATGAAAGCTAGTATTTCCTTCCTTAGTCTAAGGACCAACTTTTTTCAAACAGTAATTGGCATAGTGTTTTTAGTTAACTTAAATGTGTCCCTTTTTAATCAGAAAATATAAAAATTTTAAAATATGAAAATTTATATAATATAAAAATTAAAATATAAAAATTTCTGATCCAAGGGCTGAGGATATAGCTCATGGTAGAGCGCTTGCCTAGCATGTGTGAGGCTCTGAGTTCAAACCCCAGCACTGCACACACACACACACACACACACACACAATCCTGATCCAAATGCTGTATGCTCTTTATAGTGTCTGAGCTTTCGAGTCATGTGCACATTGCGTACCTCTCCTGCTGTTTCAGACAGGAAGTGGTGATGGAAGTCTGCTTAGTCAGTGCAGATAGCACAGCTCTCACAGGACACTCTGCTGTTTTAGTTCTGGCCTCTTGGCATTCTATTTTTTAAAATTAGTTGAAGAATCTTATTTTATAGTGGGTAAATTAGACCCCTGAAAATATAACCAGAAATCTGTGATCTTTGGTTCCTCTTTTTTTAGCATCTGTTAAGAGTACTTAACTGTTTTTTCTTTAATGTAGCATGAGTTTCACATTAATTGTAAGTGGAGATGAGGTTAGTATTAACCACCTTTTCATGTTTGTCGTCCTTTCCCATAGCCTCTCCTATATAGTCTTCTTTTACCCTTCAAAACTGCATAATTATATTTTGTCTTCTGTTCCTGTTACTAACATTAATTCAAAAGTAGCCTCAGACCCCAAATTCACACAATGAAACAGTGAAAGAAACAGTGTTGGTTTGTCCCATGCTAATCACTTGCCCATGGAAAATCCTTTTGGTAATTTATTCCTAAATGTGGACTAGTATTCTCTTAGAAATCTGTAACTCAGTTATGTATACTCTAAATATACCATGTGAAAGAAAGTAAAGCTTGTATTTAAAAACTTCTGTGTATGGTGAGCATTGTGAAAGATGCTGAAGAAGTAAGGATGAGTTCTATTTCTAGGGAAATGAAGGGGGAAAAATATAACCTACCTAGATGGGGAATATGGGCTGTAGCTTTAACTGTGATTATCAAATCATTAAAAGATCAAGTCACTATTAATGGTTATTAGAATTGTGTTGATGAGAGGGGGCCTGCTGGAGGTGGGTAGAAAATTTGATAATTTGGTTATTGAGAAATTAATTTGTTAAAATCTGTTCTGTTGGGTTTTTTTTTTTTTTTTAATTTACTGAGGTGAAATTAACCATTTCAAAGTGAACAATTTAGTAGCATTTTGAACATTTCACAACATTGTGCAATAGCTACCACTACCTAGTTCTAAAACATTTTCATCACCCTAAAAGAAAACCCCACAGCCAATAAGCAGCCCCTTCCCCACTCCTGTGCCCCTTCCCCCAAGTCCCTGGCAGCCTCCATTCTGTACTATGTCTGGATTTGCCTATTCTAGATATTTCATATAAATGAAGTTATATGTGAACTTTGTGTCTGGCATATTTCACTTAGCATAATATCTTCCAGATTCATTAACATTTAGTAGGTTTAAATAATTCCTTTTTGTGACTGAATAATATTCCATTGTATACGTAGATCACAATTTGTCCATTCATGTGTGGATGACATTTAGGCTACTTCCACCAGCTGGCTTTTAAGGATAGTGATGCTGTGAACGTGTATAGAGTATACGTATTTGATTACTTGCTTTCAATTCTTTGTATTTCACCTAGGAATGTAATCTCTGGGCTGCGGTTGTTCTTAACTAAAATTTTTATGTAATGAGCCTTAGCAAGTCTTGCCAAATATTTTAATTTTGTATCTTGGGATCTTTTTCTCTGATAAAGATGGTATAGTTAGAGCCAGTGAATACCTTGTTAGTTTCTTAACATACATCTCTCCCCTGGGCTGTTGCCTGATTGGTTGGAGCATTTAGGTAATAAATTATGATGCTCTCTTTCACCTTGCTTTTCACCATCTGCTAAGATTATTTCAAACTGGCTTCACTGGCCTCAGAACTAATCTTCCCTTCATCCATCTCACCCTCAACAGATGACCTTTCTTCTTACTTCTCTAAGAAAATAAAAGTCATCATCTGGAAACTCCCAGAGCAAAGCCATGAGACTTCCTGCAGTGGTGTCCAGTCCTCACTACCCACTGTTGTGACAGTGCCTCTTAGCAAAGGCCACCCTGCCTGTTCTGAATTCCTCTCCACAGCCTGCGAGGAACCTGCTGTCTACTTCTTCTCTCGTTCATATTCATTCCTTCCCTCCCTGCCCTTCCCTCTCTCTGGCTTATCAGTTATAAACTTGCTCAAGACTCTTCCCACTTGAAGTTCCACACCCTCAAGCTTCTTTTCTCTCCTCCTCCACTGTAGCATCTTGGAAGCACGCATCCGTTACCTGCACTCTTGCTCCTCCCACCTCCTCCACTCCCTAACCTCCTCCAGTCTCACTTGGACCATCACTCTCAAAAGCAGCATTTGGCTATTGTTCATGCTTCCTTCTAGAAATGCTTCTACCTGGTTCTTCCACTTCCTTACACAGCTTCCTCTGACTTCCTTTGTTGGATCATTCTTCCATATCTGACCCATAAATGGGCTTTTAATTGTTGACTTTCTCAAGACCTCAGTCCTGGGCTTCTTTTGCCTTCTCAATTTATATCCTTTTCCTCAGCAAACTCCAGCAGATTTAAATACTACAAAGGTGACAGCTCCCAGATTCCTTCCTCTCTGAAATCCAGACCCAAAAGCCAGTCATTGTTTTGATATCTCCACTGCCCATTCAAACAGGTTCAATACTGAGCTTCCAAATGGTAAAGCTATGCTCCTTATCTCAGTAAATGGTCTACGAGGTGCTTAAGCCTAAAACCCAGCAATCACCTATGTGATCTTTCCTTTTTCAAACCCAAGACCAATCCCTTACTGTTACCAGAGTCCTAGGCCAGAGACCCAACCCTGGTGGTCCCAACAAATCAGGTCCAACCCCTTACCCTGAAAACCAAATGGAAAAGCAATGGTGAAAATCAGGAGAAGAACCTTAGTCAATATATCTCTACTGGGAAACAAGTGGACCTGAGCTTCAAGCCCTGTCTTCAGGGGTACTGACATGAGCTCCCAGATTATATAGACAAGGGACACCAGAAGTGGTCAAACTATGATCTGGTTGATCATTATCTCATGATTGGTCAGGCCAGGAGGGACCTTGTACTCAGCCATAAGAAAGTTACTAATGCCTATAGGTATGTTTCCACTCATGACAATCAGACCTGTTGTTCCTGGAATCCAAGGTGACTCAGAGCAAAGGAGACAGATGCAAAATGGAGGCAGAGATGCCTAGTTGTTTACATTTGCAGGCCAAGTGAAGAATCAGTGTTTTTAGCAAAAAACAACCTTGTCCCATTACCATACAGTATTGATTTGGGTCGGTGTGTCTCGCATCTGTCCAGTATCTCTCTCAGCCATGTTGGGATAAAAGAAATATTTAGTCATGTTCAAGGTTCCTACCCTGGAACATCAGAAATATTCCATTAAATGTACAAATCTTGGCCACTGAAAATATTTCCCATTGAGTTAAAAACCCAGTCCCATCACTCTAATTATTTTACTATCTTATAGTCCCTTATTGCTCATTAGTTACATGAAATTCTGCTATTATTAGACATGATATCACCAGTATCCTTAGGTAGGCAGAGGCAATCTTTCGTTGTTATTGTTGTATTTTGGGGTTTTGTTTTGTTTTGTAGACTGTGTCTTACCTGTTATGAAGGCTGGACTCAAAACTCTTGGGCTCAAGTGATCCTCTAACCTCAGGCCTTCACATAGCTGAGACTACAGGCATGGGCCTCCTTGCCCAGTTTGTTTCTAAATTCAAAGTTACCTTAAAACATAATGATGTATAATGCAGGGAAGGATAGGAACAAAAAGGTACTGTCTTACCTTGTAAGTAGGACTATAGGTTGGTACAGTCATTTGGATGGCAGAATGTTTCTCTCAGGATTTTAAGTGCATGCTCCATTATTGGAAATTTAACCTTTAGATAGATCATAAAAGGATGCCTGAATGAGCCTATTCATTGTACCATTGTTTACAGTAGAAAAACAAACAAACTTGGTAAGGTAATTATATATATACTATACAATTAATACATCCATATGTTAGATACAGGCTTGAAGAGGAAAGGGCTAGATTCCCTGTTCCCTTTTTGAAGCAAATTCCTAAACTGCGTGAATAATATAATGCCACACATGTATTTCCTCTGCGTATTGTAGTATTGATGGAATATTCACAAAACATTTTTAGAACTCAGAAATTTAACTGATTATGTTTTGGAAAAAGGACAGATCTTGGTTGGATGGATTGACTTTCACTTTTCCTTTTAATACCTTTTTCATGTGCACATATACTTTTACTTTAGCAAATAGGAAAACTTTATGTAAACCATGGATTCTTAAATCAAGATATTAGCAACATACACATTGGTCTAGTTCTGAGTCCAGGCTCAGAAGGAAACCCCTCAGGGTATGACTTCTTCTGATTTGACTACAAAATAAACCAGTCACTACAAAATTATAGATCCACGAACTTGTGTGGAATTGAGTCTTTTTAAACCTTATGGTTTTGTGTTTGGGAAAAAAGAACATGGTTATCTCCAGCAAGTGTCTAACATAATAGGAGTAGTAAGAATAATAACAGCCACCACCATTTTAAACATTTATTTTTGGAGAAAAGTAAAAGTAGTTCATCAGTCTTTTGTCCTTTCAAGTATAGTTTTTTTTTCCCCAAGATACGATGTCCTTATCTGATAAAATGATTATAATTGTCATTCTGACTCCTGAACTGCTGTTTGATGAAACACCAAAGCAAGAATGGAGGCCAGTTCACCCCTTCTATACCAAAACATCAGAGATTATATGAGGCTGTTAGTTCTTACAAATTTTCTTTTCATAAGATCAGGCCCCTCACTAACCCTATTTAAACAGTCAGGATACATTTTCACCAAAGTCCAATCACCTCATACTCTTAACTACCCAAGTATCTGTTGGGGGGAAACAGGGTCTGTTTATTGCCTTGCACTGACTTCAGAGTTGATCCACAGTCGGTTCTAGCATAGTCTTAGTTTTTCATCTTTCTTCTTGCCTCTGGTTCACTTAGCCTTTACTTGACTGCTAAGGTTTTTGGTGGTGGTGGTATTTTTTCACCCCTTCTGATTCTATGGTTTATTCTATCCATTGCCTCATAAATTAAATAATATGTTTTAGAGCCTCCCTCTAACTTGCAGAGAGCTGTTCATCCCCCATTCCACCCCAGCCTGCCCTCCTCAGACCATCTCTGAAATCAAGCTATTCAGAGAGGATTTCATAGACTATGCCACCTGCCATTTTGTTTCTGAGAAAGTGCCTTTTCCACCTTTTTGTTGTGTGTACAGTCCTCAGGAGTTCCCTCGCAGACTCCCTGGCCAAAGCCATGCTTCTCGTGGGCTTGTTCAACTCATGCTAAACTGCCCTCTGGTTATTAATATGTAATTGTATTAACGTATTTTTTTCTTCTAGAGTGAAAATTACTTTAATCATATATTAAGGAAGTATTTCAAACACTCTACTTATAGAAACAAAAGAGAATGAACATACCATCTTGGTTCAGAACACTGCTGAGGTTTTTTAATTGGGGTATAAGCATAATGTGGTCAAAGTTACTACCTTTTGTGGCGCACACCTATAATCACAGTGACTTGGAAGGCTGAGGCAGCAGGATCGCAAGTTTGAGACCAGTCTCAGCAACTTAGCAAGTCCCTCTTAAAATGAAAAAAAAGAGCTAGGAATGAGCTCAGTGGTAGAGCACACTGGGTTCAATCCGTAGTACTGAAAAGGGGGGAAAAAATAAGATACCTGATATTGGAAAGTAATCTTAAAATTTTGTCACAGTAAATCACTTAGGAGCAGGGGAAGTGAATAAATGAATTTTTTTTTTTTTTTTTTTGGTACTGGAGATTGAACTCAGGGGCACTCAACCACTGAGCCACATCCCCAGCCCTATTTTGTGTTTTATGTAGAGACAGAGTCTCACTGAGTTGCTTAGCGCCTCGTTGTTGCTGAGGCTGGCTTTGAACTCGGGATCCTCCTGTCTCAGCCTCCCTAAGTGCTGGGATTACAGGTGATAATTTTTTATATCTAAACTATTTGTGGTGCTAAGAAGGACATTTCCAGTTTATCTTTGGATGAACTGACTTTTGGAGTGGTGATTAAAATCCAATTTCTGCTTGTATAAAAATAGAGCAAATTCAAAACACTTCTATTGACCTAACATTGTTTTTAATCTGTTGTGACAGGAAATAAAGAGTAAGTAAAATTTTCAAAATTATATGCAGTTTTTTCCTTGTTGGCATGTAATAGGAAACCATGAAGATTTTTTCACTAAATGAAATGGGTATAAAATCATCTGTGTCCATGTTCTCACATATCTACTGTAATTTCAAAAGAGGGTTTTACAGGAAGAAAATAGTCTCAGTACTTAATGAGCATGCCTAATATGGATCATATAAAAGTATTTCTCCACTAGGGATTTAAATTTAGGAAATAACTAAAAATGAGGAATAAACTTGATATACAAAAATTCCACTACATTATTTATAGTTATAAAAATTGGAAACAATCTAAGTGGTAAATAGAGAATAGTTAGCACACAATGGCATATCCACCCAACAGAATATTTTATATATCCATTAAAATAATGTTTATTGTTTTGTTTAGTATATAATTGTAGTATATTGAAGCAGAGAATGAAAAATTTTGCTTAAATGAAAAACAGGAAATATACCACTGTGGTAACAGCAATTATTTCTCTAGGGGATATAATCAGCAATTTTCTTTTATAGTTTCTCCTATTTCCTTAGTTTGTGTAATGAACATATATTACTTTTATAATGCATGAAACATTTTTTAGTTAAAAAAATGATTTGGTTTTGGGCTAGTTAAGAAAGATGCAGTATATACAAGAGGCAAATGGATTGTATCCTCATCTCACTTCATTGATGGGGTGCCCCGTGTGCCTCTTCTGAGCTTTATCATCTGGAAATTCACATCTGTTGTAGGATTCTCACCTTGGGATAAATGTTTTAGACTAAGAACACAGTGCTGCCTATAGGAGGAATACTTTCTTGTATCAGCCCCTTTTTTCTTTCTTACTTTCTTTCCCCCTCAGACAATCGAACAGGTCTAAACCCTGTTCTGAACCATAATTTTAAACCTAAGAACCTCTTTAGGCGATGTGTTTCTAGATTTTCCAAAGATAAAGACAAAAAGACATTCTTTGAAAGCTTTCTAATGTGAGCAGTTTAACACAAATCCTATTTCACTCTATTATGTATATCCTTTGTTTTCTCTAAGATGTAAAAAGTTACTGAGTGTCTTGAACAGTTTTTTCCACTGAGAATCGTAGAGCTTCAGATGTATTGTTTTCTTGCATGCAGTTATTTGCAAGATGGCCATGGAGGATACTGAACTTGAGTCAATTTTCTAACAGCATGAAGGCTGATGTTATTGGCTCTGTAGCACATTTATCACTCAGAGAGAGACTGAGGGAAAGACTGTCAGGTGCAGTTTATAGATATGAGGCAATGAGAAGGTGACTGGCTTCTTACGCAGCTGTGCTGCCACCACAGGACAGGATACGAGACCAGTGTCTAGCCTTTGGTTTGGGGCTACAGGAATGAAAGTTTTTCAGCACCCAGCATTGAGATTTCCATAGATCGGCTAGCATACCAGCTTATTTATTGCTCTTAAGAACTGTAGCTGAGCTGGGCCTGGTGGCGCACGCCTGTAAGCCTAGCACTTTGGGAGGCTGAGACGGGAGAATCGCAAGTTCAAAGCCAGCCTCAGCAACAGCCAGGCACTAAGCAACTCAGTGAGACCCTGTCTCTACATAAAACACAAAATAGGGCTGGGGATGTGGCTCAGTGGTCGAGTTTAATCCCAGGCACCAAAAAAAAAAAAAAAACAAAACTATAGCTGTACGAGGGACTAAGTAACTTCCAGGAGCTTGGGCCTTCACATGAGTGGGAACACCCCTGAGTGAGTGTGCAGGCTGCAAGGAAAGGGAGGAAGAGGTGTCACTTGGTAAAACATCTTCAGCCCACAACCACAGATACCTATCTGATCTTTGAAAGTGTAAGGTCCTCTATTTCCAGGGCTTTTACCCTGAGGAGCACTAACAACTTTTATCCAACTTCTGTCTTCAGTGTTATGTGACCATTAAGCTGTGTATATTATTCAGGCTGTGTTCATCCTGGCCTTCGACATTTTGCCTCTAAGGTACAGCTACCTATTGCCACTTTTTAGACTTTTTTTTTTTTTTTTAACTAATTTGATGAGTGAGAAGTACTGAAAGGAAGTTTGATATATTTTAAAATAATGAACCTGTTTGGTACTACTTATAACTAGTAGTTGTTTTCAGAATAGGCTTTATCAGGGCTAGGGATACAGCTTAGTGGTAGAGCACTTGCCTAGCATGCATGAGGCCCTGGGTTCAGTCCCTGGCATTGCAAATAAAAGGAGGGGGTGCAGTTTAGAGCCAACCAAAAATGTCAGTGTACCTGAGGTTTTTTGTTTTGGTTTTGGGTGCTCCCAGGGCTTCATGCATGCTAGGCAAATGCTTTATCACTGAGCTATGCTCCTAGCATACCTGAGTCTCTTCATAGGACACTGTGCCTCATATTGAACATATTTATCCACCTATTGGTAGAGAGGGATATAATGTGTCCACATTAGTATTCATCTATTGGTACAGGTGAAAAATAGAAAAGTTGGATAATCAACAGACTTAAAAACATTACCAGTTACTTGAAGTCTGCCTCTCCTCCATTCTTGTTCTTCCTAATGTCTTTATTTGGGCGGGGGCAGGTACTAGGAATTGAACTTGGGGCACTCAACCACTGAGCCACATCCCCAGCCTTATTTTTCGTATTTTATTTAGAGACAGGGTCTCAGTGAGTTATTTAGTGCTTCACTTTTGCTAAGGCTGGCTTTGAACTCAGCATCGTCCTGTCTCAGCCTCCTGAGTTGCTGGGATTACAGGCGTGCACCACCATGCCCCGCTGCTAATGTCTTTGCTTAATATAGATCTTCCAGTCACAGCTATTGCTGCTCTTTCCTAGGTTTTCATCCCATAAGCACCCTGCATATAGTTACCTGCAGACACCTGACAGGTGTGCAGTAAACAAATGAAGGTGTCTGGGGGAGTTAGTAGCCTCAATTGCTTTGAGTATAAATACTACTATATTATATATATAATATATATATAATATATTGTATGATATAGTATACTATAAATACTACTAAAGTATAAATTTGAATATAAGTACTACTATACTTATGTAGTGTGATGCTCTTGCTTCTTGGGGAAGTCAGAGGCAATTTTTTAGAGCCTTAATTGGGAAGATCATTCTGTTTATCTTTAAGTAGTACAGTCTAGGTGGGGCGGCTTGTTGGCTTGTCTGGACATACAGAAAATTGGATGGAAAATGTAAATGGTCGATTTTATGCTTTATTTTAACAACTAGTGAATGATATAAGAAATGTACATTTGTTTCTGGTCTTTGTTTCTGGTTCCTGGCACACAGCTCCTAAAACTTGTGATTTCCTAAGTAATGAGCGATAGGGACATCTTTTGTTATATTTTATCGTGGTGTCCAGCTTCTGACACAAGAGCTTCTTTCTAAGATCCCTGGAATCTCCAAAGTGATGAGTGATTTGGTATGCTAACAAGATGACAGATGGCTGGAGGCCCTAGGTGGCTTCAGGAGGCTTCAGGATGCAGGCTCAGTCCCAGGAAGACCAACACATGGCCCAAGAAAGGGTGATATGCCTGGGGCGGGCATGCCCTTGCCCTGGGCATCACTTCCGTTTGGCTGTTTCTGAGTCGTATACTTTACAAGAGAGTAATAAACCAGCAGAGTACCCTCTTTAATTCTATGAGCCATTGTAGTAAATTCTCAAACCTGAATAGGATATTATGGAAGCACCCTAAGTTTGTAGTGTGAGTTCCTAGATTAGTGACTGGTGTCTGCAATGGAGGCATTCTTGTCAGTCTGATCCTAACTCCACGTATATAGTGTCAGAATTGAACTGAATTGTCGGACACCCAGTTGGTGAATTGGTTGATATGGGGAAAGGCCCACGCATTTGGTGTCAAGTGTTGGAATTAGAGATAATTCAGAGTGACATGCATCCATTTTGTGTGCTACCCTCATGGTGGTAGATACCTTTTGCATATCAGCATGAAAGTGAATTCTGGTCTTCAGTGATACCGCCACGAGACTGCTCTCCTGGGGAATGAGGGCTCCTGAAATGACCAGCACATAATCACGACTAACAAACTGTTGTCAGTAGTGTTGGTATTATTCAAAAATGCCATTTACCCCCCAAAAGTATATTGTGTTTGATATATTTGGCTAGCAAGTACATATACTGCATTTTAAGTTTTTTGTTTTAAAACAAAAAGGAGGGCTTTAGGAGGGCTTTTGATGTTTTCATTATACTTCCTTTTTGACAACTTTGTGGATCCCCTTGGGGAAAAGGAAAGATACTCTTGCTGGAGCTTCTCCCACAGACTCCACTCTCCTCATTGCCTACTTCTGAGCTGGAAATCGCCTCAACCTTTTTCTCCTCTCAGTCTCTTGTATATTACCACCCTGAATGCCATCAAGCATTAACTCCAGCATTCATATGATGTTGGAGACTGCAGGCATTGGGCATTGAGATTCACAGGTCTGCTCCTTGGTTATTTTTGTTCCTAGTAAAATACAGTGGGAACATATTATCTTCATTAAACTATTGAAAAAGATCTTTGTGTTAGTACACAACTGATTGAAAGCACCACAAAATATTTTAACATCAGAAGTGCATCTATATTTTTAAACTTGTTTTTCTTTTGTTTCGTGTAACAATCTTATGTCAGTTGCTTCAATTTTAAATAGAATGTCAGCAAAGCTTTTGATCCTGTGGTCCCCAAACAAAAGCAAAAACCACATTTCTATATTCAATAGAAGACAGAATTCATATCTAGCAAGCATAAGAAACTTTTTTTTAAAAAACACATCTTATAATTTAGGCCCTTTTTGAGGTGTACCTAAGACTTGGTTCTACTCTGCAGTCAGCACAAAGCCAAGCAGCAGCCAGGACTGTCGGTGCCATGGCCCCTGCATCTTCAGGGCTTACTGCGTTCCAAGCCAGCCTCTTGCTCCAGTCTCCTTCACTAGAAAATTGTCCTCTCTCCTGTAATGGTTTAGATATGAGATGTCCCCTTATAAAGCTCATGTGTAGAGGTGAAATGATTGGGTTATGAGAACCTTAACCTAATCTGTGGATTAACTAGGCTGTAACTGGGCAAGTGGGGTGTGAAGGAGGTGGATCATGGGGGCATGCATGCCTTTGGGCTTTATATTTTGTCCAGCTTTCCTCCTCCAGTCCCTTGATGTTCTTCTTCACCTGGGGCCCAAAGATAGGCAGGTAGGGAGATAGCCGTCTGAACTGAGACCTCTGAAACTTGGAGCACTAAATGAACTTTTCCTCTTCTAGAATTTTTATTGTCTGGTTTGGTCACAACAGCAAAAAAACTAAAACGTCTCCCCACCATTTAAGAAACACACATAAGGCTTTTTTTTTTTTTAAAGGATATTGACGATCATTAGCAGACCCTTACCCATCCTAACCTTGGTTTTCATCCATAGTTCGACATAAAAACCAGAATGGAAGCTTAAAATTGAATGTAAGTCTAACCAAGAAAAATATTTTTCAAAGCCATTTCATGTATTCCTCTTGTTTGAAATGGGCTCATTTCCCAGATAAAAATATATAGATGCTGTCAAAGGAATCTGCTTGAGAAACCTAGGAAGAAATATATGTCCACATTTCATGATGCATATTTTGTTTTACCACTTGTAATGGCTTACTCTTTATTAAAATGATTTGGTGTCAATTGATTTGTGCCTTTCTGAGAACTTGTAAAATGAGATATATCATGTTTCTATAATTACTATAAACAAATTCCTAATTTAAAAATTTCACCTTGGGTCATTAGTAATAGTTCATAAATCTAATTTTTGTGTATTTAGTCTTCATTGAAACTATTTAAAATCTATTCTTGATGGAGTTTCTTCCACTTTTTAAAAAACAAAGGAAATGTCAAGAAATTTCATATTTGTTTCTATGAATGAGACTTCTTTATGAACAAGTTCTAATGTATAAGCCAACAATTTTTATTTTCTGGGTACCGTATGAATGGATTTAAATAGGAAATACTTAGCTTTAACCATCAAAAAGTAATTTTGTCACTTGTATCAAACCAGGTAATAACCTTATTCAATTATGAACTAGACGTGTAGTAAAGCTTAACAAGTACCCCTCCAAAATGGCATAAATTAGATCCTGTGATTGCAAATAAACTCCAGTGGTGATTATTTCCTTTCCACAGTGCTCCAGCTGAGGCTGCAGCAGAGGAGGACAAGAGAACAACTAGTGGACCAGGGCATCATGCCACGTAAGACCCATGTTATTTTCATCTCTGGTGCATTACAACAAGATGGGAATGTCTGAGGAGAACCTGTATCCCGCCCACACTTCAGTCATATGGACTGAATCGGTCGGTGTACAGATAACAGCCAACTGATGGGCACTGCACGACCAGCCTAACAAAACTGTGGAATCATTTTAAAAACCAGGTGCAGGTTAAGAGATGGACTTGAATTTTATATAAAGAACACTTTTTAAGACACTAAAGTTCTTCCTTTGAACTTTAAAATTGGTTTTAGTTTTAAAATGATTGAAGTAATCACTCTGATGGGACTGAGATTAGACTTGCAAAAGTAATGTGATAAGATTCACAACTTCATTCTGCTTAAGTTCAAATTGTCTTTGACACCGTGTAACTAAGGGTATCCCAGTTACAGGATAAGCATTCTTTACTAAAATCTTTCTGGCCTAAGGACAGGTATTCCCTAAATATCCCTAAAGAGACCTTTGAGAGTTAATTTTAGAATAGTTGTCTTCTTTACCTTTAATCACCAGCTTTGGAGATTTTATATTTTAGGGGGGAGGAGTGGCTATTTGAATTTTGTCTAAAAAGTTAACTTCTTCAAAAATTAACTTACTCAGCTTTAAAACACTAGAAATTACAAAATGAATTTGTGCTTCCCTGTCTTCTAAACCACTGCTAGCCCACAAATCATTTATTGGTTTATAATGAAGAATATTTTGCTGATACTTTTTTCCCAGTGAAATTTTTTCTGGACCACTATTGAGTATCTAAATATTTTAAATCTAGTGTTGTAAGAGTCAAAAGCTGCTATGATGATCTGCCAGATTCCTCCACTATCACATTCCTCTCTTTGAGCCAATCAAACAGGATCCAGTTATGATGTTTAACACACCACCACTGGTAAGCCAGCTCTAGTCTGCTTCTGGGAGTTGGTCCCTAGCCAAACCTGCTTGGGCTAGGGAGTCTCCACCGTGTTTTGAAAGGACCAGGGCTGAGTACAGTGCTGAAAAGCTAATTGGTCATGTCTCAACAGACCAATGATGCTAGTCCTGTATCCCATCCACTTGCCTGACTGGCATAGTTACCTGTATGCAATGTTATCAAGCAACAGTGGACACATACAAAAATATATATGTGATAGGTGGTGTTTTTGTAAACACTGCCTTCACACTAAGATTCTAGAATATTTAATATACTGGCAGTTAGCCTATTAACTCTTATTTATAGGACTCTTTAGAGAATCACATTGTTGTGTGATAGAATGTCATCTTTCAAATTCAAAATCCTAGATTTAAATCCCATTTTGGCAATCATCTAGTTATATGACCTCAAGAATTCAATTAACCTCTTTTTCATCTGTGCTGGGTCCAATACCTACTTTGCAGAGTTGTGAAGACCCAACAGTGTTGTAACTAATTGGCCACAGAGCTGATTCCAGTGTGTGTTCTAAATAAATGGACCTGAAATCTGTGTGGTCCCATGTGTCCTCATGTTCAAGTTCACATTACTTCCAAGGACATGTGGGCTTTTTCTAGTAGCAAATATGGCCATTAAGAGCAAGGATCTATTAGAGAATTATCAAATGGTCCCCTGGGCAATAGAAATTTGCCCCACTAGTTAGAAGTAGTCTGACCTGATATCTTCACTGTCGTCATGTATACAACTATATTTTAATTGTTCACTGGTTTTATTTGTGAAATATATTATTTTAATTCTTATGCTTAGTTTTTAAGTTTAGTGGATCTCCTAAAGGGACTAGTAAATAAACGGAACCATACCTGTGCACTAATTTGATTATCAGTATGATACATTGTGAGATTGGACTGAAGTATGAACTTCTCTATTTATACTGTGGAAACTACTTATTTTCCCCCTCACAGCTTTGAAGAGCCCAGCAGCATTCCATGAACAGATAAAAAGCTTGGAACGAGCCAGAGTAAGAAACTTCACTTTAAAAATGTTTTGCTTCTCTGCTTTATTTTAAAGTACCTGTGGACAAATAGCAATCTTACTCCTAAATATGTCAATAGAGGAAAATATGTCTTCAAGGTACATGGTATAGACAGCATGTATTCTGAGGTAGCTTGATCTTGGAGGTTTAAAGAAAAAATTCAAATCAACAAATACTTTTGTACATAAAAGACCTCTTCCTTGTTTTCGGGGCATAACAGTTTTTAGAGTACCAGAGAATTCTGCCATTTTTTGCCAAGGGAGACAGCCAAGTGCTGTGCTGACTCCAGATGCTCAGGTGATTTCTCCACTGGGTCTCTGTTAACCATAAATTCGACCAAGGGTAGAAGAATTTGGCTAAATCAGGTAACATTGCTGAACTCAGTTGTGCTTTATTCTGAGATGACTCCGTCATAGTGTCACAGCACACTGGTGTTTATTTTTCTCTGAAAATGTCATCATACACATTCTTTCTGGGTTGTTTTTTTGTTTGTTTGTTTTGAGGGGGAGGCGGATATTATGCAGCATGAAAATAAGTATGTTCCAGAAATTCCTTAAGAATTTCCCCAGAATGCAATAATGATCTGAGAGTGTAAAAAATATAAAGTCCCTTTTAAAGCCTTGTTATTCGAGTGAAGTACAATTCCAATTAAGAAAATACATTACTATTTTTAAGAAATGTGTTTTCTAAATGAATTGGTACTTGACCTAAAATGCAGATTTTGTTGATCTTAATTATTGAAACATTTTATTTCTATCCAAATATCACCTTCAAAATCATGAACTTTTGACTTTGCCAAGTTTTACAAGTCTGTAATGTCCTTGCTTTATGCCAAGATGTACTTCAAGTCCCTCTAAGATTTTGAGGGCTGCACTTTATGTAGGTATTAACTTCTAGTCTTCCTCTCAAAGACATGACCAAAAAAAGGGGGCATGTAATTTACTTAAATGGAATACATTGAAGAAAAATTAAAATTACAATAAATCAAATAATTTATGATAAGACTTTTACCTCCCCATCCAACAGACTGAAAACTTTCTGAAACACAAGATTCGGAGTCGACCAGATCGTTCTGAACTTGTCAGGATGCACATTTTAGAAGGTAAAGGTTTATTTCTCATTTTGTTGTGTTTTCTCAAGAAGCAGGAAATCCTCCATAGCTATTTATCCCCATTATAATAACTTTTTGCCCCTTCCCTAGGCTAACATTTTCCAAATCGGATAGCAACACAAAAATCCAAAGCTAAAATTCTGTGTTAAATATAAGACAAGGTTTGTGCCACAGGTGTCCCCCCTGTTCTGTTTTGGGCAGACATTTTGGTCCAGAGAATTTCTTTATCATTGAGGGACATGTGCTCTGCTCATTAAGTCATAGAGGGCACAAATAGCCACAGGTCTGACCCCTAGAATTTCAAATATGACCTTATTTATGTCCACCTGGCTCAACCGACCTCACCACCTCTATCCTTTCCATTTCAACTTACCTAAATAATCCAGCCTGATACGAAATATACCATAAGCACCTCTACCCATAACCAGAAAGTCAGTGATCTAACCTCCTCACTTAGGGTCCTGGGAGGAATAGTTACATTCCATTCTTGCTAAACACATGGCTCAGGCCTGGGTATTTTTCTCTCTAAAGACAAAGCATTCTTGAAAGCTAGCACCTCTATCAGAAAGTTCTAAATAACCGCTGGGCGTGGTGGCACAGGCCTATAATCCCAGCACTTAGGGAGGCTGACACAGGAGAATCGCAAGTTCAAAGCCAGCCTCAGCAATGGCGAGGGGCTAAGCAACTCAGTGAGACCCTTTCTCTACATAAAACACAAAATAGGGCTGGGGATGTGGCTCAGTTGTCAAGTGCTCCTGAGTTCAATCTCCAGTGCCAAAAAAAAAGTTCTAAGTTACATTTTCTTTCAATGTTTTGTTTCTCTTATTAAGACTAGGGGCTTGATCCTATGATAGTTGTGAGTATGCTAAGACTTCTCAAACATCTAGAGCCAATTATCAGGTAGAAGGAAGATCTATTCTGTATAGGCCTCATTAGGATTAGAATTAGGTTGATTTTACAAAGTATTAGATTATAGCTTAACATGAGGAGTAAACATATTAAAGGCCAGACACATGTCCAAAAATGAAATCTTAGAGGTTTGCATATACTGGCCAGCCTACTAGACATCAGAGACCAAGAGAAAGCAAGACAGATGGATGCCTGCCTTCCTGGAGCTTGTGTTCATAGTGGCAGAGAGAATGAACAAAACAAAACATGTAAAATTACAGACTGTGAATAAACAGGCTGCTGAGAGATGATGTCCAGGCTGACACTGAATAGGATGCTATGAAGAAGTTCCAAGTATGCTGGGCACGGTGGCGCACACCTGTAATCCCAACAACTGAGGAGGCTAAGGCAGGTGGATCACAAGTTCAAAGCCAGCCTCAGCAAAACCCTATCTCAAAATAAATTATACTAAGGGCTGGGAATGTGGCTCAGTATTAAGTGCCCCTGAGATCAGTCACCAGTACCAAGAAAAAAAGTTCCGAGTACCAAATTGGTCTCTACCATTCCAAGTAGGGTCTCCTTCGACCTAAAGCTCATACCATGAAGTGAACAATAGCAGTAATCCATTGTTCCCTAATGGTCATGTTAATTCAAGTCTGTGGGCATCCATTTTGTATAGACAGGTAAATCTGTGCAGAGTGAACAGACTGTGCACTGGGGCATTCTTAAACAGGTCTTTGTCTTTCCACAGAGTCGTTGAGAACACCTAAATATGTTTAAACCTGTTTAATGAGTTGGCCTAAAATAACATCATGAAATAGAAATAGTAATTCAAGTAACGTTAAAACTTTCCTCTTTCAGAAACATTTGCAGAACCATCCCTGCAGGCTACTCAGATGAAGTTGAAAAGAGCTCGACTAGCTGATGATCTAAATGAAAAGATTGCTCAAAGGCCGGGGCCCATGGAGCTGGTGGAAAAGAACATTCTTGCTGTGGACTCTGGTGTCAAGGAGGCGATGATAGGCAAGAGCAGACTTCACCATCTCCTGAGAGAGGCTTGGAGCTCAGGATAGCCCAGCACTTAACTAGAAATTCACACTTGCAGAAATTGTTACTGTTATTTTACTATTTACTAGGTTGGCATCTGCTACCAGTTAACTCGGATGCCCCTTTCATGACTGAGGTTTAAGTCTGCTGTTACAACTTCATTATCACATTTTCTAGGTTAAATTACTATACTGTACTATTTGCTATGTTTAATATTTTTACAAACTTTTCATTGTTTGATTTCTACTTTCTTCTAAAAGATAAATAGCTTGTTCAGTGTTAGCAGGAAGGAGAATAGCAGATGAATATAGATTATTCTTTCAACAGTATTAGCTGTCCATTTTATCCTGGTCTTATCATATTTACTGATATTTTTTGTTTTGTTTTCCCCTGGTGCTGGGGATTGAACACAGGGCCTACACTTTCTAAGCATGTGCTCTACCACTGAGCTACACCCCTATCCCCAGTGTTAGTCTTTCTGTGGCATAAGCTTTAGCAGAGAAAAATAATCCTTTCAAGAATGCTACTTACTCTGTGATTTTGAAAAGTTACTGTCCTATCTTAAAAACTATCATAGCTTCCCTTAGACCTGGAGACTTCGTATTTTACATTAGTGAGTTTAACGCATAGGCAATTTGTACTCATGAATTCTAATCAGACAAGTATAATTTTTTAGAAATTGGCCCTCCAGAAAAGATGCAAATCTAGCTGGGCTGTTTCTTGAAATGGGAACTTATCGACAGATAGCCCACAATAACCCCATTTTCCCCATTGCCTTATGTTTTGTAGTACCTGAATTACAGGGTCAGGGTCCAGGCAAGGTCCACTCATTGCCTATGGCTGATGTGTCTCTTAATCTTCATCTGTTGAGTAGGTCTTTTTCCTTCCCTTTTTTATCTCACTTATTTGTGGATAACACAGGCTTGCATTACCCCCTAGCATGTCTCACATTCTGCATTTTCCTGATTGCATTTGCAATCCCAGATGTCATTAAAAATATCCCTGTCCATGGGCTGGGACTATAGCTCAGCGGTAAAGGGCTTGCCTCGCATGCGTGGGGCCCTGGGTTCGATCCTCAGCACCACATACAAAGCAATAAAATAAAGACATTGTGTCCATCTACAACTAAAAAACTATTTAAAAAAAAAAAAAATCCCTGTCCCTGTGCTTCCTGCAACTGGTAGTTGGATCCAGAAGCTTCCTTGGATTCACATTTGGGTTTTTTCCCCCTTTCCCAAAGGATACATCACAGAGTGGTGTGTGCCTCCATTGGAAAGTTTATTATGTTAAGAGCTTCTCGAATTCTTCTGGGAAATAGTATTCCTCCTCTTTCATATTAAGCTTGATATTCCAGGGCCTTTGTGAGTTAACAGTGGTTTCTTCTTCAGGTGTTGGGAAGGAGGACTATCCCCACACTCAGGGCGATTTCTCATTTGATGAAGACAGCAGTGATGCTCTATCTCCAGACCAACCAGCGAGCCAGGAGTCGCAGGGGTCAGCTGCATCCCCAAGTGAGCCAAAAGTTAGTGAATCCCCATCTCCTGTGACTACAAACACTCCAGCCCAGGTATTATTTTTCTGATTTTGACCCCTAAAAGCGTTTCCTGTTTTTTATATAGTATATAAAGCAATACATTTTTATAAGAAAAATGAAAGTGCTAAAGTTTTTTTTACCTATAAATGCTGTTTTCAGTAGGTTCTTACATGTTATTTCTGCTATAATGTTTTATTTTGCAACTTGTTTTAAAAATCTCCACATTTCCTAATGTATATTTTCACATAAGATTCATCTTCTATCACTTTAATCACTTTTAAGTATACTGTTCAGTAGTGTCAAATATATTCATATTGTGGTGCAACAGATCTCAATTTTTTTTTTTAACAGCAAAACAAATTTTATACCCACTAAACAACTCCTCCATTCCCATCTAGCTTTTGATAACCATTGATCTAGTTTCTGCTCTGTGAACTAGGACTACTCTACGTACCTCATAAAAGTGGGATCATACAGTGTTTGTCTTTTTGTGACTGGCTTGTTTCACTTACCATAATGTCCTCAAGGTTCACTCATGTTGCAGCATGTGACAGGATCTCCCTCCTTTTAAAAACTCCATCTTTGGAGAAATGTTTATTAAAGTCCTGTGTCCACTTTTGAATCGGGTTACTCACTGTGACTGAATTGTTTTATATTCTAGTTACTAACCCTGTGCCAGATACATGGTTCATGCTTGGAACCTCCCATTCCATGGATCGCTTTTTCACCCATTGCTGTTGTCCCTTGGTTCAGTCTTAGATTGGGTTTAGTCCCACTGTCTTTTCATTGTGTTGCTTCCAGAACATCATTGCCAAGTCCAGTGTCGCTAAGCTTTCCTGTTGTCTCTGAGGAGTTTTGCTGGTTGTGGTCTTATGTTTAGATATTTAATCCACTTTGAGTTAATTTTTGTTATTAGGTAAAGATTCAAATTCATTAGGTAAAGGTCCAAAACTGGATGGCCAGTTTTCCCAGCACCATTTGTGGAAGAGACAGTCCTTTTCTCATTGGATGGGTGTGGCACCCCGTTGAAGGTCGCTTGAGGTCATGAGGGTTGAATTCTGGGCTCTGTTCTGTTCCATTGTCTGCCATCCTGCCAGTTTCACTCTTTTAATTAACCTTGTAAGAACTCTACCTTTGTTCCTCTCCTGCAGTAGAGTTCCTTGACATTCCATATGAATCTTAGTACAGATCTTTTTCTGGGAAAATTCACCTGTTTGAAGATTCAACTGAGTGGGTTTTAACAAATTGAGTTGTATGGCTATCACCACTATCTAATTCTAGAACATGTTCATCACCCCAAAAATCCACACCTATTAGCAGTGCCGCCTTTACCCGCTCCACCCAAGCTTGGCAGCCTTCAGTCTGCTTTGTCTCTATATGCACCAGAACCAGCAAATCATACACTATGTGACCTTTATGACTGATTTCTTCCACTTTTAGTGTCATGTTGTGAAGAGCCATCCAGAACATGGCATGTGCATCAGTGCCTCATCTTTGTAATGGCTGATTAATATTCCACTGTACAGTCGCCATTTTTTTAATTGATGGACATTTGGCTATTTTGAATGCTGCTGCTCTGGACAAGTACGTTTTTGTCTCTAAATTCTATCTAGGGGTGAAATCGCTGGCTCATCTGGTAATTCTGTGTATAACTTGTTTTTATACCTTAATATTCATCTTTCCTTATAAACATACATCTATATCATTTTAATTAAACTGATATCATCTCATTTAACCACTTCCCTGTTATCTAGAGCCATTCACCCTTTATGTACAGTAAGACCACTATGGCGTTCTCACAAACTTGCTACAAGTATATTTTTATACATATGTTGCTGGGTACTCGTCTGATTATTTCTTTGGACAGATGATCAGATACTGAAATGAACTTAACTGCCTTCCAGGAAAGTAATAGTTTTCAAGTAGGTAATCATATTTCTTTAAATCTTGGAGATTTGAATGTCTAGAATTTGTTATATTTTGTGGTGCTGGGGATTAAACCCAGAGCTTTACATACGTTAGGCAAGTGCTTTACTACTTGCCTAACTAGCTACACCCTTGGCTCTGAGATTTGAATGTTTTAATTGGATTTTTGTTGTGAGATTGGATTCATTTGTTTAGAAAATATTTGCGCACCTGTGTCAGATCACATTTTAGTTAGTGCATGCAAAGGAATCTAATGAATATTTTGGTAATTACACTGGAAGTTAACATTTTTTAATGAGTATTCATATTTGGTTCCTGTGCTACACATCATTTGTTCTCCATCTCTCCTTATGCTGTTGTGCCTTACTGAAATTTTAATAGTATTTAAAATCAAAACTATTGAACTACTTAGTGGAAGTGGTCAAGTTCAGCAAAACATGCTCTTGGTAAGCCTGGCACCATAGAACTAAGTTGGAAAGGAATTTAACAATTATCTGCTTTAGCCTTTGCATAAGAGGCAGCCTGAGTTCACTCAAGTGTAGAAGTTTGGAGACCAAAATTGCCTCTTTTCTTTCATCATTTCTTCTCACTCATGAGCATCTATTTATGTCTTTCAGCATAGTTTTATTGCTTCCATCACTTTGCTCTGAAATATGTAATTCATTTGTTGTCTCTATGCCTATAGCTAAAACGTGAGCCTATTAAGAGGGACCTTAACTCTCCCGTGGAGGGGTACGTGCGTGTTTCCAACAGCTAGCACAGGGAAGATGCTCGGAAAGATGCAGAAAGATGCTCGGAAAATTCAAGCAGCATAAGTTCAGACTGACACTAGTTGTGGAATGCTGTAGAAGTTTGTTCCCCTTCCATGTGAGTGCAGCCTCTGCACTGTGGCCTCATCAGAGAAAAGCTCACAGGCAAGAGGGACTGTGGACCCTCACTGTTGCTGGAACTGGACTTGGAAGAAGGATGAGGGTCAGTGGCCAACCCCTGATGTGTTTTCACGTATTTGCTGCACCCTGGTTTTAGCTTTAAAAATAGGGCTAAAAAGAATGTCAAGAGGCTGGGGTTGTGGTTCAACGGGAGAGCGCTTGCCTAGCATGTGTGAGGCACTGGGTTCGATTCTCAGCACCACATATAAATGAATAAAAAAATAAAGGTCTATCAACATATAAAAAATTTTTTTAAATGTCAAGTATGCAAGTAAATACCACTTAAAAAATGTTCTTATCCATTTGGGTTGTCTGTTCTCTGAACAGGTCAGGATGTCAGATGGCTATTAGTAAGGCCTTAGCTTTTAGTCATACAAAATTTTTGTCAGCTGTCTGTTGGTGGCTTCATTATAGTTCTGCCTGCATAAGAGGTTATCATTCTCCTTTTCCATGTATTGCTTATGTCATTGCATTTTTTACTTTGCTTTTTATAAGTGACAAGCTTTAACTAGAGGGAGTCACACCCAGTGCTGACATTCCAGAATTATTTGAAGGAAAAAGAAATGGCTTCTTGAATAAATATGAAAAGCAGGGCATGGTGGCACATGCCTGTAATCCTAGCAACTCAGGAGGATTCAAACCCAGCCTCAGCAACTTATCAAGGCCCTGCGTCTAATAAAATTATATATATATATATATACATATATATATATATATATATATATATATATATAAAAGAAGGGATGGGGATGTGGCTTGGTGGTTAAGTGCCAGCCATTCTGTGTATTTTCAGGAACACACACTTAGGAGGCTTTCATGTACTACTTTTTTCCCATTGTGCCAAGAAACTTTCAGGTATATGACCTTTTGCCAAATGTAGAAATCTTAGGTGTAAGCTAAGAAGGAAAGTAAGCAGGTTCTACAGCAAGCCATATACACATATATTAAATAATCAAAGTTAGATGAACTTTGATCACAAGTACTTAATAAGGACCTGAATAGGACAAAGATGTAGACTAGTTTTCCATTGTTTACCCTTTCAGTTACGTTTCTTCTCTGCCTCTTAGATTTTGAGTTAATTTCCAGCCTCTACTGTGAAATTGTCTCTCATCCCAATTTTTAACGCAAACTGCCTGAAATAGTGCATTATGCAGAATAGACCTCACCTATTTATAATGCTAAATGTTCATTGAATGTAATTGAGATGATAAAACATGCTGAGCACTCACTATGGGGCAGGCACTAAGCTGTGTGCTTTACGTGTATTACCTAGGGCAAATGTCATACAAAAGGGGCATCTGATTCACTGAGGGTTCAAACTAATGACCGTGTTCTCTTTAGACCACCACTGCTACAGTTTGGATATGGAATGTCCCCCAAAGCAAAATCTCGGTCATCAGCCTGTAGAACTATTGAAACATGGAAGTTAGGTCATTGGAAGTATATCCTTAAAGGGGATCTTGGGACCCTAACCCCTCTCCTCCTCACCATGATGTACTATGCTGCCACAGGCCCAAAACAATGCATCCAGGCAATCAACCTGAAATATTGGGCCAAAATAAGCCTTTCCTCCTGTAAGTTGATTTATCTCAGCTGTTTCATCCAGGTAAGACTTATAGTGACAATCATTGTATGTATTACTTAAAAGATAATAATTGCTCCACTCATTCAAGTCCTCAAGAATTTGGTAACAATTACCAAAAATGGAATAATACTAATTTTTTGTTGCAGGAAGGTACTGGGAATTTGATTCAGGGGCATTTACCACTGAACTACATCCCCAGTCCTTGATTACTTTGGGACAGGGTCTACCAAGTCGCCAAGGTTAGGCTTGAACTTAAACCTCAGCCTCTTGAGTTGCTGGGATTACAAGGATGTGCCACCGAGCCCAGCAAATCATATTAATACTTGTTTTTCTCCCACATTTTGGCCCATAGTGGTTACAAGTCAACACAGTCATACCAAGTTTATAACCAACATTCTGCATGATTTGAAGCCCATCAACACACAAAAGCAGTTAGAGAACAGTGACTTGTCATTTGGATTCTCTTCCAAATGAAGTCAAAATTAAAAACATGTCTAGACAAAAACAAGGGAAGTCATTACTAGTAGACCTGCCATACAAGAAATGCTAGAGAGTCCTTCAATTTTAAATGAAAAGATACTAGACAATAACTCAAAGACAAAAATATATGTGTTGAAGGTTTGGTCTCCAGTCCATGGTGGTGGGCCCAGTGAAATGATGTTAGGCCACTGTTAAGTCATATTCTTGAATGGGATATTTAGACCCTGGCCCCTTCCTATTTCTGTAGCTTCTATCTACCATGAGGTGAACAAGCCTCCTTTTCCATGCACTCTCACCGTGATGTAATGTGCTACCACAGGCCCAAAGCATCAGAGCCAAATGACCATGGACAGCAACCTCTGAAACCATGAGCTGAAATAAACCTTTTCTCCTAAGAGGATTATCTCAGATATTTTATCACAGTAACAGAAAGCTAATTATACAATAATATATTGACAAATATTTAAACCAGTATTATAATTTTGGTTTATAACCTATTTCCTACAGGATTTAAAAGAATATGTAAATTATAAATCTAATAGTGGCTAATAATTTGTGATTTCAGTAATTCAGAGGGGGTAGAACTATAAAGTAGCATTTTTAAAAAATATTTTTAGTTGTCAATGGACACACAATTTTATTTTTTATATGGTGCTGAGGATGAAACCCAGTGAGCCCCAAACATACTAGGCAGGTGTTCTCCCACTGAGCCACAATCCCAGCCCAAAGTAGCATTCTTTTTTTAACGCGACTAAAGTTGGTGTTAAGATAGAATGTCAAGCCAGGCTATGGCGGCACACACCTGTAATCCCAGACACTCCAGAGACTTGAGGCATAAGGACTGCAAGCTCAAGGCTAGCCTGGGCAATTTAGCAAGAACCAAAATAAGGGCTGGGACTGTGGCTTAGTGGTAGAATACCCCAGTACCGTGCGGCAGGATGCTAGAAGGGAATATCTATGTAAAAAGACAAAAGAAGAGAATCAAAACAAGTCACTACAAAAGATATCCTATGTTTATGGAAGGCTAAATATTAAGGTGTTAATACTACCCAAGGAAATCTACAGATTCAATATATTCCCTATAAAAATCCCAATTATTTTTTGCAGAAATAGTCAAGGGACTCTGAAAAAAAATTTTTTTTAATGTTGACAGTTTCACCGTTTTTAATTTTAAAACTTAACTACAGAGCTACAGTAATCAGAATAATGTGGTACCGGCATAAACACTGATGTGCAGACCAGCGGGATAGAGCAAAGAACTAAGAAATAGACTTTGACATACATGGCCACATGGTCTTTTACACAGGTACCAACACCAATGGGGAAAGGACAGTCTCTTCAACAAATGGTAATGGGAAAACTGTCTATCCATAGGCAAAAGAGTGAAGTTCTACTGTATTCACCCTAGGATCATACACAAAAATTAACTCAGAGGAAAACATAGGGAGGATCTTTATAATACTGGATTTGGCAATGATTTCTTGGATTTGACACTAAGTCAACAGAAGTAAAGAGAAACAATTAGGTTTGATCAAAAGTAAAAACTTTTGGGACTGAGACTGTGGCTCAATGGCAGAGCGCTTGCCTAACACGTGTGAGGCACTGGGTTTGAGCCTCTGTACCACATACAAAAATAAGAATAAAGGCATGCTATCCATCTACAACTACAAAGATTTAAAAAAGAAAAGTACAAACTTTTGTGCAAAGAGTATTATCAGCAACGTGAAAAACCAACTAAAGGGTGGGAAAAAAAATATTTCAAAACCATAGATGAGGGCTAAGATCGTGGCTCAATGGTAGAGCGCTTGCCTAGCATGTGTGAGGCACTGTGTTCAATTCTCATCACTGCAGATAAATGATTAAAACAAAGGTCCATTAACTAAATATATATATATATAAAGGTAAACTAAATATATATCATAAAGGACTAGTATCCAGTATATATATATAGAATTCCCACAACAGAAAATAACCAACCTTATTCAAAATGGGCAAAGGACTTGAATGGACATTTCTCCAAAGACATACAAATGCCCAACCAACAGATAAGACACTCAACATATTAAAACATTGAAAAAACACATAACATGTGACATAACCATTACAGAAATGCAAATCAAAACTGAAAAATACCACCTCACATCTATTACCATTGCTACCCTCAAAAGAGCAGAAAAGTTTTTGGAAGGATGTGGAGAAATTGGAATTCTTAGACCTTGTTAGTGGAAATGTCAAATGGTACAGCCACTACAGAAAATGGTGTTGGCTCCTCTCAAATTTTAAAATAGAATTTATTGTATGATCCAGCAATTTCACTTCTGGGTATATGTCCAAAAGAAGTTGAAAGCAAAATTAGACATTTGTACACACCCATTCATAGCAGCAGCATCTATGAGAACCAAAAGGTGAAAGCCACCCAACTGTCCACTGATGGATAGATGGGTAACAAAATGTGCTACACACACACAGTGGAATATTCAGCTTTAAAAAGGAAGGAAATTCTATAGTATGTTACAACATGGATGAATCTTGAACTTTTTACTAAGTGAAATAAGCCAATTAAATAGTCTGTGATTCTGCTTATGATATAGAGACTAGAGGAATAGGGGTCTGGAAGCTGTTGTTCATGGGTATTGGGTTTTATCTGAGAACTTTCTGGAGATGATGCAGAAGAATGTAAATGTACTTAATGCAATATACTTAAAAACGGTCAAAATGGTAAATTTTTTGGTGTATCTTACTACAATAAAAAGCATACTTTTTAAAGGTAGAATTTCATAGAAAATATCCATCTATTAAAATCACAAAACTTTTTGGTTTGAGTTCAACTTGTTCATTTTATTTGTCCAGGGATTTGAATATGAAGCAATGTTTAAAGGATAATTGCATTTTTAATTTCTTATTTGCCATCTTAAGCACTCTCCTGCATCTTAAAACATATTATAGATTTTAAAGCTACAATATAAAAGAGCTTTGTTTTTAAATATCTAGTTTCTTTTCCTCATGACTACATAAATTCTAATTAAAGAACATTTCAGGGAACTATGAGACAACCTTGGCAAGCAGCTGAGGTGTGCAGGAGCAGTGCCAACCCTGCAACATCACAAAACTGTAATCAACTTACACATTTGTTCCTTTCTCTTTGGTGGCAGAACTTCCTTGTAAGTGATTTCTAGTAAGAGAAAAGTCATCCTTTAAGGTTGAAAGGGGCTTCTTTTGAGCCTCAAAGCGTAAATTTTCATCATTAAACATTTTTTAGACACGTTCTTTTATGGTGTGATGATGAAAATTAAAGATCACGAGACCTATAACCTGTGGTAGGAGCAGTGATCAGATCCGACAAGACAGTCAGGTCAGCAGCGTTTTTGCTTAGAGAAGCAATTCCGAATCATTATGAAATTAATTATTTTAGTACATAAGGTAAAATCAGGTCTTAATGGCAGCACACACCCATTTATCTGGTACTCTTGTTAAGGCTTTAACATGCTCAATTTACTGTGGAACAAAGTAAGTGCCCTTTATAAAGGGCCTGGACACTCCTTAATCCTTTTTGTCATTTCAGAATTTATTAGTATTGAGATGCTTTTAGTTACTTTAGCTAGTAGGAGCCTACCACCTAGGTATGATCTAAGTAGGATTTCTGGGGTAGGTGAGAGGAGTGTTGTTTTGTTCTGGTTTGGGGCCTTTCTAGGGCACATCAAAAAGACAATACAGAGGAGTTTAGATATTTCTCTTAACGAATTTAGATACAGTTGATCATCACTATATTTCAGTCGAGCTAATCTTGTATTTCTAGGCTCTGATTTTCTGGGTAGCTACATCACACAAAAGTACCCAAAGACCTAATGAGATGAGAATATCAGTAAATCAAGGCTAAAGTCAGACACGACCTAGAAATAGATTTTCATAACCATTACAGTTGAAACCACATCCAGACTTCTGAATTATTTTTCAGATTATTAACACTTACTGCTTACTCTCAAATTCATCATTACTGTCAAGTCAGCAGGGACTGGCCTGGTAAGAACTTGCCAGGTTAGAATTTATCTGCAAGGAAATATATATAGTTCAAAATTCAAACATTTGGTTCTACTTCATGTGCCAGTCAAGGAATGGTTTTTCCCCTCTTTGAAAACTGATCAAAATAAATATACTTATTTCCAAAAAATATGCAAGGCGATGGGAAAACAACCAAAACAAGATCCTCTAATGTGGTCAGCAAGACATCACCTTTCACCTGATGTGTGATTTTGGTTGGTCAGAGGTTCGTTGAGGAGCCGGACATCTCAGGGTTGTTTTGGAGCAGAAGTCTGCTGGAACATGAGGATGAAGTCTCTTAGATGAGTCCTTTCCCTTCTGAAATGAAATCGAGTACAGCCATTTTTACAAAGTAGTGTTGTTTAGATTGTCAATAATTACTTAAAAGCTGAAGTCAGTAGCAAAAACCTCAAGGAGGAAACAGGCATGGGCATGCACTATTAATGGCACTCACCCATGGCCTCAGTTGGGCTGGGAATGTAACCTGGCTGAGTAAAGCCAAAAGGAATGTCCATTCATTAATTAAATATTTGTTGAGAAACTATGTGAGAAGCTTCATATTTCTTGCTGCTAATAATGAGTTTTCAGGTAATTTATTTTTAAGGGAAAATATAGTTTGCTATTTTAAAACCCAAATACTTCAACAAGAGTATGATTTTGACTATTGGTGTAATGAATTTGAGAGTTGTTCAGGGAAATGAAAGTGAAAAACTGAAGACATTTTTCCTTAAGATAAAACAGGTAATAAGTCCAAGTAATAATCAACATTCAGCTGATTTATTGTAATGTAATCTATTTAAAGTAGATTGCTAGTGAGGATTGATAAATTATAAAGCCTATAGTTTCCTTCTGTGGCTTCCTGTGTTGATACGGGGCTCCATATTCAGATTCAATAGCTATTGTTTGGACCTGGGAAGCAAAGCAGCTTCTCGTTTTGAGATGGCATTGTCATAAAACAAGTCAGTCTTGCCAAAAGATATCCTCAGCAATTCTGTTGGAACAAACTAGGGCAATGTGGTTCCTGAGAGTGCTAGTCAGGCTTGCAGACGGGAGCTTGAGAGCACATTTAAGGACTCACAGGTGGAGTGGGCCTCCATGAAGAGATGCTGCCTGGTGTGGGAACAGGGCATGGATCCCTTGGGCTCTGCAACAAAGAAAAATACCACATTGGTGTTTCTGGATTGGCCAGGGTTAGTGTGACCTATCTAGCAAGAAAACCTGTATAAATACCATGTATTGTTTGGATAATTTTTACAATCTTGGACTTTTTTTCCTGCCAATAAAGGGTGGTTCTAACTTTATTTCTGAGAAATACTAGAGTTTAGTCACTCTGACCTTATTTAGCTTCAGCCATTCAGTGTTACAGGGACTAAGACTGAATAACTGGCTCCAGTGAGGTAAAGCATCTTGTTCCATCATCCGGATATCAGACAATACTATATTTTTCCTTTGTTTCTTTCTGGCAAACTTTTAAAAAGAAATGAGATCATTCCTTCATAATTGTGACTTCTATTTTTATGGTCACTGATTTCACAAACTTGTTCCTTTTCTGCCTTTTCTACCAGTTTACTTCAGTGTCCCCAGCAGTTCCTGAATTCTTGAAAACTCCTCCAGCCGTGGACCAGCCTCCTGCAAGGTCCACAGCTTCTGTCCTCCCCACAAACACTGTGTCCTCAGCGAAGCCCGGCCCAGCGCTGGTGAAGGTGGGTACTCTGGTGCACAGCATTGCACAGCTTTATCGCAACTCTGTCTGAAGCCTGTGGACAGAAGATGGAGGCATCATCTGAGTTTCCCAGCCTGCCTTTGACCCTGAAGCCTTCAAAACTAAACCTTGAAAGCCTAACTAGACGGGGGCTTCAATTGGCACAGTTAACACGTGACCTATCATTCTGTAGTCACAGAAAAATGGCCCAGAATTTGGCCTATATAAAACTGCTGTGGCAGTGTGGCAAGGCTTCAGGAATCCCTTTATCTTCAGTTGCTGGTTCTGCTGCCACTCAGATGAAATGAGGAGCACAGTAATGGAGTTGCTTCAGCATAGCACTTGAGAGTCACAAGCATCGCAAACTGGAACTTTATGTATAAAGATGAGGCTTGATTTGTTCTCAGATAGGCTTCAGATTTGTGGCTCTGTTCCCTACATTTACTTGGTCAAAGTAAATCAAAATAAATCCCAAGAAGAAAATTTGACAGTATCTTTTTGAAGTTCTTAAAAATTATATTTAGAACTTTTTAATGAAATAGATGGGGAGAGTAAACCGAGGAACAGTCTAAACATTTCAGAGGTAGCATGTACCAAAACTAGCAGAATACACATCTCTAACCTTTAGGACTGAAAAAGTACAGAGCTGGCTGATCTTTCCCTGGGGTCCAGAGGCAGTGAGAACAACAAGGCCAGGAAGGGGCCATCTCCCGAGTGGGTCCAGCCTTCTTCCTGCCTTCACAGCCTACTGCAGCCTTTTCTGAGGCGAGGGAGTAGCTTTTAGACTAGCATGACCAAGTGTTTGTAACTTTAAGACATACATCAGCACACGTCACCATCTCTGGAGAGTGACAAGTAGCAACTATACCCGTAAAATCGGCCCCTACCGCCTCTTCCAGAGTCTCTACACCGAGCTCCACCGATGGCAGAGAGCTCTGAGTACCAGCACATCTTTATCTACTAATATTGAAAATTAGCTCTCTGCTTCTCCCTCTCTGAACGTTTTTTTATTTTTTTTAGTTGTAGATGGACACAATGTCTTTATTTTATTGCTTTGTATGTGGTGCTGAGGATCGAACCCAGGGCCTCACGCATGCGAGGCAAGCGCTCTACCACTGAGCCACAATCCCAGCCCCTCCCTCTCTGAACTTCTGCTTTTTGCTAGTGTCTTTAAAGAAGGCTTTGGTTCCAGAGGGGCAGTTCTGTTGGAGAAGTGGATTTCAGCACTCGAGTAGGGAATCCTAGGACAATGCCAAGCTCTCTTGGACAGGAAATGGACCATGGTTCTTTTGGCTCTGGTATGAGAGACACTGTCTCCTACCCTCACTGAAAGAACAGCCATGCTGCCATTAGGTAATAGCAGATGTAGCCTGCGGTCCTCTGGCCATTGTTTATGAATGCCCCAGAAAGGAACACCACCCCCCCACCCCGAAACCCTACTTAGGTCATACCTAGGTGGTAGGCTCCTACTAGCTAAAGTAACTAAAAGCATCTCAATACTAGTAATTCTGAAATGACAAAAAGGGTTAAGGAGTGTCCAGGCCCTTTAAAAACGCTGCCACCCTATCTGATCACTGCTCCTACCACAGGTTATAGGTCTCAAGCCCCATTTTGAGTACAGATTATCCCAGATCTTGTTCATTTTTATGATCAGTTTGAAAAGACAAATTATTGATAACAAAAATAAGCAGTTCATAATGAATCCATATCACAGGGTTACAGGGTGTGCTTAAGTAGGCAAGAATGTTTTTGACAGTGAGAAGTACTTCAAGTACCTGACATTAAAGTGATTTCTGTTTAGCATGTACATTCATCATTCCTCCACTCAGTAGATACCATTTGGTACCTTCTACTGTGGTGCCACCCTGCCACAGGGACAGTTAATGTCTAGAAACATTTCTGGTTGTCACAGCATTGGGGAAGGGTGGCTACTGGCATCTGTTGGAGGAAGGCCAGGGTCACAGCTGACTGTCCTGCACTGCACAGCACAGACCCCACAGCCGGTATTATCTGGTTCAAAATGTCAGTAGAACCACTGTTAGGAATCCCTAAAGCAAGCAAAGAATTTGGTTAGGGTTTAGGAGGCGAGTGTGGCAAAGGTGGATGAGGCCTGGAGTAGAGCGTGGGAGATGATGGGTAAGGGAGGAGAGCACTATGGTGTAAGGATGTTAGGGGAGTGGACTGTAGCCTTCAGTGGCTTCAGGGAAGTGGAGGTGGCACCCTGGATGGACCAAGTCAACAAAAAGGGTAGTGGTTGTCCAATTAGGATGCTGGGGGGTAGAAGATATGATCTCAGTCATAACCACAGAGAGTGGCCATGGGGGAAGATGAGCTATCCAGAGGAAATGAAATGAAGGAACTGGGACCAGAGTTGAAGGGTTCTAGGTGTGGTTGTTAAAATCACTGCGAGCAGTGTCAAGTGTTGGAGAAAGGAAGACAGCCAGGTCATGTGGTCGAGTCCAAGAGGATGAGTCACAAGGATAAATCCTCTTCATACACATTTACTTTTTACAAATTCTTACAAGTGTTCAAAAATAGGCTACTAGTTAGCTGGATTGTGTTATTCCAGTGACGTGCTAGTAAACGTGTAACAACTTGGCTAAAGTCAGAGGGATAGCTTATAGCATTTGCCAGTTCCCCTGATGTAAGTTCCCACCTTGGCCAGTTTCCAGCCAGTGTGGTTCTAGCACCTCACTGTGTTCATAAAGTATTTTGTAATATAGCCACAAAAATACATGTTGCGGAACTGTTTATGACAAGGGGAAAATTTTTCTTTGTGGTGCTGGGGATTGAACTCAGGGCCTTCTGCATGCAAGGCAAGCACTCTACCAACTGAGCTATATCCCCAGTCCAAAAATTCTTGATATATCAAGTGAAGGAGCAAAAAGGCACATTTCTAATAAGCATAGATGATATTACAGGAAGAATGTACAAAAGAACATTAATAGTGACTATTTCTGGTATGATATACTGTAGCAGTTTTTGTTTTTGTTTCTTGGAGGATTTTGTGCAGTTTCCCAGTTCCTGGCATATGAACATATGTAATATGACCAGTCAACATTTAAGTACTTTAGTACTTCTCAAATTCCTTTTTAAGCTGTATTGTTACTTAAGCAGCTTAGAAATAATTTCCTAATAATTTTCTGGTTTTTTTCTTGGGGGTAGGGGGAAGCACGGTATGTGACTGTCTGCAGATGAAATTATTTTATGAATACTGAAATTATTTTATGAAACTACAAAATGGTTTGAACTGTAATCCCAGTGGCTTGGGAGGCTGAGGCAAGAGGATCACAATTTCAAAGCCAGCCTCAGCAACTTCAGAGACCCTGTCTCTAAAATATTTTAAAAGGCTGGAATGTGGCTCGGTGGTTAAGTGCCCCTGGGTTCAATCCCCAGTACCCAAAAAGAAAAAATGATTTGATAACTTATAAATTGAGAACTCAGGAAAAAAAATCAATCATAAGATGAGGGAGGGATGCATGGTATCCCACCCCATTTTCTTTTTTTTTTTTTTTTTTTAAATGTTTATTTTTTAGTTGTAGGTGACAGAATATCTTTATTTTTATGTGGTGCTGAGGATCGAACCCAGTGCCTTATGCGTGCTAGGCGAGCACGGTACCACTGCGCCATAATCCCAGCCCCCGCCCCATTTTCAAAGTAAAAATGTAATATGTTTTAAAGTTTTTTAAATTCACATTTAAAATTTTGTTTATATTCTGCTTTACTCTCATTAGAATCATTTCTTTTTACGTGTTCTCCATATTTTAGAAAAATATTAATGAAATTCATTTAATCTTTTCCCTATTGTGTATTTCATGCACAATCCGTTTCTCACTAGGAGATAACATTTGTGTCTATACAGCAGACCCAAAGTGCAGGTAGGTAATGCTGGACTGAGCAGCCAGCCGCACCCTTAGGGAACAGAGTAGTGGGAGAAAATGTCTTGGTCAATGTAAGTATGAAGATGTTTTCATGGCTGTTGAAATGCATTTAGTGTATTGCTTTTCAAAGTAGCTACACTGGGTTCTAAAGTACACTGCCTTTTTTTCCCCACAAATATCTTTATTTTTATGTGGTGCTGAGGATCAAACCCAGTGCCTCACGCATGCAAGGCAAGCACTCTACCATTGAACTACAATCCCAACCTGGTACACTGCTTTTTAATCAGTAAGACTTACAGCAGAATCAATTGTATGGGATGACATCTTTTAAAAATATTTTTTTCCTTCAAAAATAGCAAAGCCATCCCAAGAATCCGAATGACAAGCACCGTAGCAAAAAGTGCAAAGATCCCAAACCACGGGTAAAGAAGTTAAAGTACCACCAATACATTCCACCTGATCAGAAAGGTGAAAAGAACGAGCCACAGATGGACTCCAACTACGCCCGTCTGCTCCAGCAGCAGCAGCTGTTCCTGCAGCTGCAAATCCTGAGCCAGCAGCAGCAGCACTACAGTTACCAGACCATCCTGCCTGCACCAATCAAGTACGGGCGGGGTTGATGCACTTTGTAAAGTGAATTGTACTGTTTCTTATGAGGACCCCAAGTTACTAAAGTTCAGATGTGCTGACTTATTTGTGGGCAGTGATTACTTTCAGTTTGCTGTTATTGAAGCTCACCTCACCGTAGTGTCTGAAGTCACATGGCAAGAATGGCTTGCATTTCAGAGCAGGTTTTGTCTTCCAAAATACAGGCAGAGCTTTTATAAGTTAGAATACCTTCTCACAATTATTCATCCAGGAAAGATTTGCCTGTTGTACACTCAAAAAGTTGTTAGATACTATGAGAAAAGCCTAAGCAGCATAAACAGCTACAAAGGAGAGAGGGGTGTAAAAGCTGGAGTGGTCAAGGAAGTTTGGTGGAAATGGCAAGATATTTCCACATGGATAGCTCAGGAAGCACCTTCCAGGTGCAGGGCCCTAGTACAGAGGAACGAGTAAGAGTGTGTACTGGATGGTAAGGAAAATGCCCGAATGGAGAATGTGATTTTTAAGAAAGGAGGAGAGAGAATTGAGTAGAGTCACTGTCTACAGGGACTTGAAGTTGGGCAGAAGATGTGGTAGATAGTGGAGCGGCTCAGGTCAGTGGTGCACAAGACAAACTGAAGAACAGTGGGACACTGGTAGTGAGGGAGAGTCTGGAAACAAACGAGAGGGCCAAGGGCACTGTTCACGGAATGGAAGGAGCAGACAACAGTGAAGGTCTGGATGCCCCAACTGTGGGGGACGGGTATAGTTCCCAAGTTTGATCCAACAGTGAGGGACCAAAGGGAGGCAGGGAATCTGACACCAAATCCAGTCACAGCAAGATGCCCATGGCTGGTTTTGATGATGTAATATAGGAAATTTCTAGATGCACATCCCAATATACTTTTTCAGGTACTCACAGATAAAAATGCAAAGATCCTGTCCTCCCTCACTTTCCCAGAGGAAGTTATGCCAGCATTCAACTCTAGAAAAAGATGCAAAAACCTCATTATAAGAAAAAAGTGATTCAATTTATGATCCATAGAAACTGCTTCTGTTTCCCTGTTGTAACCTAAGCTTTCCTCCAGAAATAGCCCCCATTTTCAACAAGGATACAAACTCATAACAAGCTTCTCTGGAGAAATATCTCCTTCATATGTGAATGATTAACAATTCATTTTTTTCCTCTGAAAATACAAATACCTTGAGGAAGATTAGACCTATTAGTAATTGAGGCTTTATTGTGAAGTACTTACCTAAAACATCAGGGAATGGGGACAAAGAATTTTTCACAGCATATTTTAAGAGCTGCAGGCCTGAGGGAGCCTGGAAGGGAACCAGGGAAGGCTACAAAGTTGACAGTATCCAAGACAACTGCCACTACCTTACAGCTCCATCCAGGACCTGGGCAGGCACCCTGCGCTACTGCTCTCCTTTGTATTGGGCACCAGTAATAACAAGGTCAGTGACCGTGAGTGGCAGTTATTTACGACTCAGGAGGCTCTGACACTGTTTCATGCTCTGCATCATCACCCTTCCCTAAGTCCAGAAGGAATTGCTACCCATTCCCAATGAGGATACTGTTAAACTGAAAATTCCATTAAAGGATTTTTTTTTTCTGCAGTGTCAATGCAACCATCTTTTCTATAATGACAAAGTTTGGCTGCATGGACAGCTTTGTGGATGGGAAAATGCACTGGGTGCACCTAAGCTCCTCCTATTCTTCCCTAAGGCTCCAGCTCCTTCTTATAAACTCCCCCACTAAAGTAACCACACCACCTGCCCAGGGAATACAATCCAGGAACGAGACAAGGAACGGACACTGTTTTGTGTATTCTTTCACCACACGAAGACTGAATGTAAATTCTGTCTAGTTTCCAGATCCTAAAAATGGAGACTGAGTAATACATTGCTTGTCCTTACCAAAACCCCATTACAGAAAAAGTGAAGACTTACAAGTGCCCATAGCAGTGAATTTTACCTGTATCATGTAGCACTTTGTACCACAGAAGGAGTAAGAAACTGGGCTTCAGTTAAACTACCTTGTAGGGAGACAGAGGCTGCAGAAGGTTCTAGAAGGCCCACTTCAGCCCTTAGAACTTCAGATCTCTCATCAGCATAGTGATCACATCTGTCACCTTTCTCCCTCCTTTTCCTCTGAATTTGGGTGAAAATGGATTAACTTATTTCTGTTAAAGTTGAATCAAACACTGAATCATAGTTCTAAGTACTATAGAATCTCAACCAAATGGACTATACAAATAGAATAATTAAATTGTGCTTTCTTCAAGGGACACCATCACTCACAAGGGAGTGAAGGCAGTACATGGATGAGATGCTCTTTTTGTGCAGTAAAGCACAGACACACAGTGCATAAATGCATGTAGTACCTCTGACAGTAAAATGTCCTGGGGAGGCACTCGAGGCTCCTTAGGGAGAACAGGGAATGAGAACAAGGCTGCGGAACACCACCTTAAATGAGATGTTTCCATGATTCTGACATGAGATCTCAAAGTTGTAGTTTTAGAAATGAGAATGATACATATTCTTCATTTCATCCAAATTTCAAGAAACTTCATCTCTAAGACGTTAAGTCTAACTTCAACAAAATTCAGGCAGGTTTTAAAAGACCCTAAAATGAATGTCAAGTTAGCTGTTGACAAAGCTGCATTAGCTTTAACCACAGGCATCCTGAAGCTCCTTGAGGCGAGTTTGCCAACCACCGCCCTCACTTGGTTCTCAACTATGGGGGAAAGTGATGCTGTGGTCACCTCGGTCATCACAGGTGGAGGAGGTTGGGGAGGGATCAGCTTGACATGGGAAGGACTACCGGGACATGGATACAGCACCTGACTTCAGAGCTTGACAGCTGATGCACTAGCTCCTTGCAAATAAAATCAAAGTATAAGTGAATGCTGATGCCGAAGTAAATACTACCCAAAGGAAGGTCACATCACCAGTGCCTCAGAGACCCACTTCTCTTGGTTCTGATTTTTTTTTTTTTTTTTGGTAATTTTTTTTAGTTGTTGATGAATATTTTATTCATTTATTGTTTGTATGTGGTGCTGAGGATGGAACCCAGTGCTTCACACATGCTAGGCAAGCACTCTACCACTGAGCTGCAGCTACAGCCCCCTTGGTTCTGATTTCTATCCCCATAAATTAGTTTTTGTTTTTAAACTTTATATACATGCAATCAATCTGACAGTAAATTTATGTGGCTAGCTTCTTTTGCTTAGCATTATTGGTGAGATACATCCTTATTGATGCAAATAGCAGTAATGTTTGTTTAGTATTCTATGTACAACTATACCATAATTTATCTACCCACCATACTTTTGGGTTAGGCCTTTCAGTCAGTTGTCTACCTAGGAACAGAATTGCAAGGGTCGTAGGGTAGCCACATTTTTCTTTAGAGCCGCTTCCACGGTTGTCTAAAGTGGTTGTACCAAGCCTCTGCTACCAGTGCTGAGATCTCTATTTGTCACAGGTGCTTGGCATGGTCACTATTATAGCAATCCTGCTAGGCATGCGAGGCTATTTGTGATTTGCATTTTCTTCTTCCTTATACCTAATGAGGTTAAGCTCTTATTCACCTATTCAGTGACTATTTGGATATACTTTGTCATCTACATTTCCAAGATTCCTTCCTACTTCCCATCCCTTTCGTCCATTAGGGTTTTGTATTTGTGGGCTTGTTTGGTTTGTGATGAGACTTTCCTGTGTGTTCCGAGTCCCTTCTCAGGCATCACAAGCACCACCTTGTTCCACTCTGTGGCTTGCGTTGTCCCTCTTTTAAAGGCATCCCTTTTATTTACTGCCTTTTCTGTCCTATTTTGAGAAATCTTTGTCCATCCAAAAGACATGACTTTTATCCTAAGTTTTCTCAGAAGAGCTTTATTGTTTTCATGATTCACATTCAGATTTTGGACAATGATGTGAGATGGAGTCATTCCTCTCCCGGGTAAAGCTCCAGCACTATTTCTCTGCTACATGGAGATGGCACCTTGTGATGACTCCAGGGCCCTGTATGCAGAGACTTGTTTCAAAAGTCCCCCCTTTTTCTGTCTGTCTGCTCCTCTGTCTTTGCATCAGCGCTGCACTGTTGTAACTGGATTCGAATCACATGCTCATCACTGGTGGTGTGGCTCGTCCAGTCTTGCTGTCCTTCAAGGAAATGGCCATGACATGGCCATTCTCGGTCCTTTGCATTTACATATAAAACCTAAAATCGCCTTCTAAATTCCTACCAAATAAATAAAACCTGCAGGGATTTTACTAGGATCTAGTTTATTTGATGTCTTTCCAATATTGAATCTCCTAAACTATGACCATGGTTTTTATTTTTTTCCCTAAGTTAAACTATTGATAGAAGCAATAGCAAACCTGTAAGTTACTATAAACTCTAATTTTTTTTCTTTTGAAGAAATGACAAAAATAACAGTGGGAATTCAGCTTTGACCAATAACATGCCCGGAACACCAAGACCGAATCCATCTGCTCCTGTGAGAAAGCCAGGACCTCTGCCCCCCAGCTTGGATGACTTGAAGGTGAGGGTTCCAGGCAGACTTTACTCACATATTAAGTGCCCAGAAAGTGGGAACAAATGACCAGATTTGTCTGTCAGATGTGCAGTTTTCAGTGGCATTCAACCTTAGCAGAATGACATACCTTGTAGAGGTCCTTTCTCTTTACTTCCATTAGGTTTATTTCAAGATGGACAGTAACAACTCTGATTTACTGAGCATGTACTTTGTACAAGCACCATAGAAACAGGCCACATTCACATAATTTTTATTACATTAACAATTGTTCTGTATTTTTAGTTATTGCTGTATCTTACTGTGCCCAATTTATAAATTAAACTTTATCAGTATTTGTGTCTAGGAAAAAACATCACATGTATAGGGTTCACTACTCTCCACAGTCTCAGGGACTTATTCCCTATGGATAAGGAGGCCACTGTGTACTCATATAAAACCAAGAGACCTGATTTGTCTGTACCTCCAGGTATCGGAACTGAAGACAGAACTAAAGCTGAGGGGTCTACCAGTGTCAGGCACCAAACCGGACCTCATTGAGCGCCTGAAACCCTACCAGGAGGTGAACAGCAGTGGCCTTGCCACTGGCAGTATTGTAGCAGTGTCATCATCGGCCGTCGTCAGCAATAACACAGAAGTCACTGTGGCATTGCCAGTCACAACCCCACATGCTGTGACTAGTTCAGTCTCCACTTTCAAGGCAGAAGTGCCATCTGCTGCACCCACCAACATGGCCCACGTTGAAAACATTCATTCCCCTCTGCCAATCTCCCCATCACCCTCCGAGCAGTCCAGTCTGAGTACTGACGACACAAACATGACAGACACTTTCACTGAGATCATGACCATGATGTCTCCCTCACAGTTCTTATGCTCCTCCCCCTTGAGAGTAGCACACCATGAAGACAGCCCCAGCCCTGCCAGCAGCACGCCATCCAACCTGGAACTGGATGCTGCCGAGAAGGATCGCAAGCTTCAGGAGAAGGAGAAGCAGATCGAGGAGCTAAAGAGGAAACTGGAGCAAGAGCAGAAGCTTGTGGAGGTTCTGAAAATGCAACTTGAAGTGGAAAAACGAGGGCAGCAGCGGCCACCAGAACCCCAGCCGGGCACCCCCGCTCACTCTGTCACAGCAGATCAGAAACATGGCGGCCTTGGTTCTTCGGTCAAGGACGAGGCCTCCGTCTCTGACTGTTCCAGCCCCCAGCAGCCCATTTCCGTGGCCAGCCACTCTGTAGGCCAGCCCATCTCTACAGGTGGCCAAACCCTTGTTGCTAAGAAGGCTGTAGTGATCAAGCAAGAGGTCCCCGTGGCGCAGGCAGAACAGCAGAGTGTGGTCTCACAGTTTTATGTGAGCTCCCAGGGACGGCCTTCTGCCATTGTCGCTCAGCCCCAGGCTTTGCTGACCACGCAGACTGCTCAGCTGCTGCTCCCGGTGTCTATCCAGGGTTCGAACGTCACCTCAGTGCAGCTGCCAGTAGGCAGCCTCAAACTCCAGGTGGGAAGTGTCTCATGAATTTGCCTTACAGCACATACAGAATGGAGACTGCCAGTGACGGAACCATCCCAAGTCCCTTCAGAACACATTCACAGGAGTCACAGTTGTAGAAAATGTGTGGGTGTGAAGGGCCATTCAAAAACAGCAACCAGAAGGGGCTAGCTAGCACTGCACACGGGTGCCTTCTCTTCTTCCCTTGAGTGAATACAGCATCACATACAGATGGTTTCAACCCATTTTGTCCCATCATCTCGTGTTTGTTCAATGTCCTATTTGTAGGATAGTTTATATATATAAAGTTAATACAGTATCTCAGTGTCCTACTTGTAGGACCATTTATCTTTATTCTTGATGAAAATAAAGGACTTATAAGCTCTAAATTATTTTTTCCAACCTATTTTAGTGTGCCCATATCAATTTCAAAATATTGGCAGAATTGAATGCTTGGGGCTTTATAGGTTCAAGGTCAGTGGCATTGTCATGACGATAGCTGCTGCCATGGAGCACTTTTCCACAAAGGATAGCATCAGATACTAAAGTGGCTTACTTCACTTAACCTTCCCTCCCCCAGAAGAGCCACATGATGAGCCCCATTCTAGATGGGAAAACTGAGGCCTGGAACAGTTGAGCCAAGGACAGGGCTGATGTTTAAACCCAGATCTTCCAGACTGTAAAGCTCTTGCTTTTGTACCATTTTTATGTTCTGCCTTCCAGACTTAGTTCTTGTAAGGCACACATTAATGTGAAGATGCCTCAACTAAGGAGGCCATGACCACAGATGGTGGATAAAACACCCGAGGGTAGGCCATTCCCTTTTGTGTCTATGTAACCTGCCTGCTTATCTGAGGTGAGTTTTGTATGTGAGTTTAATAGGTTTTCACCAGATGTGGATCATGAGTAAACAGGAAACTATTTGGACCAGTACTTCCCAACCTTGATGACCCAAATACTTTTGACAGCAGAAAGGAATACCCTTGTCCCCAGGGTTATGGGGCATGACCCAAAGGCCCTTGGCATATGCACAAAGTCTGTCTCCCCATTCTGTCTCTTGAGCATCTGTGCAGATGAAGATCTACTCCATAATATATCTTTTAGAAATGTTTTGGTCCAAATCTTCTATTAGAGCTGATGTTGTAGGAATAAAAACTGTTTTATCCTGTGCCTTTGTGTACCCTGGAGCATTGCAGGCCAACCCTAGGGAGTATCTGCTATGACTTAAAAGCAGAAATCTGGGCAGATGGGCCTCACAGATTTCCTAGTTGCTATTAAATGTATTTCAGTACCTGACCTATGAAGTGTAGTGTGGCTATATAGTTTAGTTTTCTAATTTTCCCAAATTTTCAAATACATTTCTTAGTCACATAAGAAATAAGGGCATGAAAATCACTGCTTTGGTGTTTGATACTGGTTTAGAATTGTTTCAATGAGGAAAGGCTGGTCAGTGGGTACTAAGCTATAGTCAAATAGCAGCAAGTAGTTCTAGCATGCTATTGTAGACAAGGGTGATTGTGTATAATGGTTATGTAGTGTGTATTTCAAAAAGCAAGGAGGAGTTTGAATGTTTGCACCATAAAGAAATGACAGAAGACTGGGATGTAGCTTAGAGGTGGAGCACTTATCTGGAATGCACAGGGCCCTGGGTTCCATCCCCAGCACCAAAGAAAAAGATATGCTTAACCTGATTGAAACATTACGCGATGTGCATTGAAACCTCACATGGGTGCCCCATTAATATGTCTAGGTTCTAGGTTTTATATATATAAGTTCAAAAAATTTTAAACGGATTGTTTAAATCCGTTTGGTTTTAAACGATTGTTAAGGTTCAGCTTTATGCAAATGAACTGAAGTGTGTATCTATAAACATTGTGTCTTATTTCATTTTAGATTTGATTTCCAAGTGACCAGTTAATTCTACATCTAACATCTTGATTCCAGCTCTGCTTCTGACAATTACACTGATTTTTCTTGACATCCTAGACTCCACCACAAACAGGAATCCAGACTCAGCCTCAGCCAGCAACTGCTGCACAAATACCAGCTGCAGCCCTGCCCTCAGGCCTGGCCCCAACTGTATCTCAGAAACAGGAGGCTTTCCCGCAGCACGTGCTCAGCCAGCCTCAGCAAGTCAGAAAGGTTGGTGGTGGGTCCCTATGGTCATCCTCTCACTCAGCCCCTGCTGTCATCCCCACCTGCTCCCTGGGAGGCCCCACTGCTCTTTTCTGTGGTCTGCCACAAACGTGCCCTAAGTCAGATGTTTGGAATTGAGAGAGTTCTTTAGCATTAAAAAAGACAGCTTAACAAAGCCCGTTTCCAAGTAAAAGGTTCCAAGTATTTCTTTAATCCTTATATACTAGATTTACTGAGTTTTAAAGTAAATTTCTTTAAAATCAAATGTGCTGTTGCCTGGGAAAGATGTGAAAATTGAAAGGATGCTTCTGACTTTCTCTCTCAAGCAAGATCTTTATACTGTAGGTATTCAGAAGCCAGAGGCTGTACCATCATAGCTCCCAGCACTGGGTGCCTGACTTCCCACATAGTTTACTCACTTCCTCATCTTAAAATGAGGGTATTGGCCTAGGATTCATCCTGAGTCCTTCCCCCAAATTGATCTTAAACAGCCCTCAGTGGGCTGGAAGCTTAGCTTAGAGGTGGGGCATTTGGCTAGCCTGCTCCAGGCTTGGGGTGGAGGCGGATGTGTGTGCACTAAGTGAACAACATTCCCTCTTGTCCAGTAGGTGGAGCTATGTGCACATCTTGCCAGAAAAATCCGAAGCACCCCCCCCACCCCCGCAAAAAAGACTTAGAGAATTGAGCCCCAGGGTTTAGGCAGTTAAGTGTGCCTGTCAGTCTGCCTTGAGGTAGTCTGAACTGCTGGGTCCAAGAAAATAGGAAGGACAAACATCAATGACCACTTGTAGCAGTAACAGTCACACTGACATGTGCTCTGGCTCAGATCCCCTCTGAGATACAATGCTAACTGATCACAGTTGTATGTTACTGAGCTTCAGGAAAGCTCACAATACCATTTCAGTATTGTCATTACAAGCTCAATAAATGTTCACCTGTTCAAACAGTTTTCTTGGGGTCAGGGAAGAAAGGAAAATATAGACACAAGATGAACAAGGATTTATTCATTAAGTCTTGAAATACTAGAATTAGGAATCATTACCTCCAGCTGATAGGAAGTGATGTTTTACCAAATGTAAGGAAATTCAACTTTTTCCAGTAGGAGCATATTTATAGAGCTCTTCACTCATAGAGGTTATACTTTCTGGAGGGATACACATAACTTTTGTGCTTAAATACTCATGGGCCAGGTTCAGTGGTGCATGCCTGTAATCCCAGTGGCTTGGTAGGCTGAGGTGGGAGGATTGCAAATTCAAAGCCAGCCTCAGCAATTTAGTGAGGCCCTAAGCAGCTCAGCAAGATCCTGTCCCTAAATTAAAAATATATATGTATTTAAAAAGAAGTCTAGGGACATGGCTCAGTGGTTAAGTACCTCTAGGATTCAATTCCTGGTACCAAAAAAAAAAAAAAAAATTTTTTTTAAAGATATTCATGTGCTGGGTACAGTAGTACATACGTATAATCCCAGTGGCTTAGGAGGCTGAGGCAGGAGGATTCCAAGTTCAAAGCCAGCCTCAGCAACTCAGTGAGACCCTATCTCTAAATACAATACAGAAAAGCGGGTGGGAGGTGCTGGGGATGTGACTTAGCAGTAAAGCACCCTTGGTTTCAGTCCTTGGTACAGAAAAATGGAATACTCATGTATATTTGATAATAGGTTTCTTTCTTTCAGAATATTAAAAAAATATTAAATATTTTTATGAGTAAACCAAGTTATGTGAACTACTGTACTGTATCAGCAACATCCCCATATATTTGTAAAAAGCCCCAAAACTTTTGACTCTTGATAGATCTAGACAGTACGTTCTGGAATTCCTTCCACAGGAGGAAATTCTCACCTCTAAGAGCAGAAACGGCTTCTCAGAAGGGGACAGATTCTAAAGGCAAAAGAGCCAGTGGGGGTGGCGGGGGCTGCATCGGTGTGTGCTGGCAGCGCGGAGGAGGCTCCGCAGCTTCCCAGCTAGCATGAGGACCTGGGCCAGGGCGGCAGGGCAGAGGCATCGCCAGTGAGTGCTGAGGGAGCAGCAGAGACCGAGGACCCACCTGCCTAGGTGTAAGAAAAACAGAACTGAGGCAGAATCAAGAATCATTGTCCCTCAGAGGCTGGGCAGTGGGAAGAGAGGGAAGAATTCAGTTTGGAACAAATTAAATTTGAGGTGTCCAGGAAGGTGATGTGGGTGAGGGTTTGGTGCTGTTGAGCAAGGTCACGAGTCCAGAGAGAGGCGTGAGGATAGTTAGCTCATCCTAACCCCGAATCCTGAGAGGAGAGCGCACCTGGTAAGGAGGTCAGAAATTCAGCTGTCGCTTAGAGGGAAACCAAGAGAAAACCCTCCTGCAGGGCTGTCTGCACCAGCAAGTTGCTCAGGAGAACTGAATGTGCTCCAAAGGAAGGCCGGGGGGACCTGGCCGGGGCAAGTCCAGCCCACCCCCCGTTCTTGTAGACAGCATTTTGTTGGCTCACTGCCACCCCCACCCATTTCCTGCTGTCAGTGCTGCTCTCCTGCTAGGATGGCAGAGGTGAGCATTTCGAAGAAGTCACAGGGCCCACACACCTCAACCTCAGGACTTTGTAGCCCTTTACAGAAGTTTGCTGACCCCTGCTCTGAAAGATGGTTTTCTTTACTTCATTAGGAAAAGCAACAGAACAAATTGAATGAGAAATAACTTATTCATTACAGGTTTTCACAAGCTCAGCCCCAAACACAGTTCTTCCATATCAGAGACAACCGGCTCCAGCGGTCCAGCAGCCCTTCGTCAATAAGGCCTCCAACAGCGTTCTCCAGGCCAGAAACACTCCACTTCCATCCCTGCAAAATGGGCCCAACACTCCCCACAAGGTAACCCTGTAATGACTCAGCCAACAGGGCTGGCTGGAGTTGCCTTCACTCCAGTGCCCCACGCTTTAGGCTGGGAATGACGGAGTATCAGTGTCAGTAGGGTTATGACATCTTGTTAAGGAGGAGCCCAGCTTTGGTCACAGTGAAGATGAGCCTTCCCATTCAAGGTGGCCCACCAGAGCCCCCAGCCACCCAGGTGCTTAAAGAGCCTGTTCCCAAGTTCCTTGATTGGCAACGGTAGAAAGAACTATAGAGTGGAGGCTAGCCGGGGCAGGAGCAAGCTTGCTGCCAAGAATTAATTCATGCTCCTCCTGTTTGATACAGCCTGGCTCACCCCCTCCACCCCAGCAGTTTGTCATCCAGCACTCTCTGTTTGGGACCCCAGTCACCAAGTCAAAAGACCCGCCCCGCTATGAAGAGGCCATCAAGCAGACACGCAGCGCACAGTCATCCCTTCCAGAGGTGAGTGAGGACAGTCATGGTCACCAGGCTGGTGTTTTATGTGCTCTCCCCACATCTTCAGCAGCCCTGTACCAGATCCCTTATCTAGGACTGATTTGCCTCAGTGAAAAACAGTACAGCCAGGAGCTTCATATTTTAACTGGTTATTTAAAATCTCAATCTCATTATGAAGAATCCCAAACATTTCTGTAGGAGAAATTATCTGCAGTTACTGCTTATTCAGAAATCCAGGGTTTGTCTAACTTTTCCTTTGATACAGAGGGACCAGTTATGTTAGCGGCCAGTGTGCTTGTTAGCATGGCACATATTTTATTCAGCTTCCTCATTTCGAAAGCCACCATTTGTCAGGCCAGCAAAATCCACTTTATCCTGCCTCGTCTCTCCTAGTCCCTAGTGCCCTCTGCCCCTGCAGGGGACGCTGCCCAGAGTGAGAAAGTACACTGTGTGTGTGACAGACCTGCAGTTCTCCAGGCTTTACCACACTAGTGTCCACCAGTGACCATGTGGCCTCTGAGCCTCATTCCATTGATAAAACAGTTGCAGCTACCCTGTGTATAAACATCTGGCCTGTGGTAAAAACCCAGACCCAGCAGCGCTTGTCATCCATTGCCCTCAACACATCTCCCAGTCTCCTTACCTCTCCAAAGCTCTTTCAAAGCTTAAAACTTAACTAACTTTGCAGAAAGGACCCCAGCCCCATAGAGCTTGCAAACCAGTCCCCCTCCACCAGGGGGATGTGTAGTCACAGCATAGTTGCCTGGACCTGCCTTATAGCCTAAGTAACCGTCTATAGAAACTAGAAACTAGCACTGGAGGCGAGTATACAGTTGGGCACCCTCACAGAGGGCACATGGATGATCAGGGCCAACTGAGGAAACAGTTGCCTTATCCACTTAGTGCAAGAGAAGACAGCCTTTCTAGTTGTAAAACATTCCCTTAGTTCCAGATGCAACAAGGGACCCATGAGGAAAAAGCCAAATTTCAGGAACAGGTTTAAACGTTTAGAATAAGAATCAACTAAACTGTCCTCCCCCATGGTCCACTCAGAAGTGGCATCTACTCTTCATAGGGAACAGAAATGAATTGTCAAGTGTTTAACTACAGTTTTTATGAAAATAAAAAGGTAGCATTCATCCTTCCAAACTTGGCTCTCATGTGCAGGATCATCATCACTGCCTCCTTGATTTATGTAACAAAAACAGAATCTTGCTCTTTAACCTAAGAGTCTTGCCCTTTAACCTACGACAGCCAGTTGGAACCCGTGGTATTCACATGTCCCGGGTTCACAGTTACAGGCTGAGGGAGGTGAGTTCTCATCAGTTGTGAGTACCAGTGTGTCCACAATCCTTTATATGCCATTGAGCACCCAAACTCCAGGGATTCAGTGGCTTTTTTTGTTTTTAAAGTAAATTTACTCAGACTTCCAGTGCCATTGGTGGCTAAACAAGGCTTTCCTGGTATAGTCTTCCCACAGATAGCAGCTATAAATCCTGATCACAAAACAAAAAGCAACTACATGAAGACACTGAAAAGTGAATAGAAACAGTCATGTTCTAGTGAGGGTCCAACACTGGAAGAGGAAGTTACATGGCAGGAGTTCCCTCCTCTTGCTCTGGTGTCAAGCTAAGTGTCAGGGTCATTCTTGGAAAAACTAGAGTCTTTAAGGCCTGGACACCAGAGGACTGGGTTGAGAGCAACCAAAGGGAAAGAGCCAGAGAAGAGTCCCACCTTCTGTCTGCCCACCTCTCTTGTTGACCCCTAAGCTGTAGGAGCATGGGGTAGATTCAGCAGCTCAGCGGGAGACAAACCTAAACCGAGACAGGACAGCTATCCCAGAGACATTTCTCAGTTAAAGTCCAACCAATAAATAGCTTGCCGAGGCAAAAGAACCTGCTGGTCTTAGAGGAATGACAGCATCCACACCATCCACTTCTAATACGCAGTGTCAGGGTTGCGAGAACAACCTGTCCTCAGAGGAAGGAGGCAGCCAGCCAAAGAGACCAACTCGGAGCTGATTCACACGTTGGAATTTGCAAACAAGGGTTTAAAGAAGCTACCTCCTCAAGGATGTGAAACAAAATATGTTCATAATGAAGAGATCAGGGATCTGAATAGATACAGAAATGATTTTGAAAAGTGCCAAATGGAAATTCTAGAACTAAAATAATATCTGAAGTGGAAAAAAAATTATAGGTGAACTTCACAGAATGGAGATTCTGGCGGCAGGAGGGAAAGTCAGTGAACTGGTAGACAGCTCAGTAGAATTGACTCCATCTGAACCCGGCCTCAGAGCCCTGCTGTTTAACAGTGGATGCAGGCATAAGATGAGGAAAGAGGAGGAGGAACAGGGCAGGTGGACATTTAGGTAATGGTCAAAACTTTCACAAATGTAACTGAAGAAGTTTCCAGCTTTGTGACACCCAATAAACACCAGGCTGGGTGAATAGAAGGCCTAGTAAAATTATCAAGAGCAAAAGTTAAAGAAAAAAAACTGAAAGCATAAAGAGAAAAAACAGCACATTACATAGAGGGCAAGAAGTGGGTTACTGTCAACTTTTCATAAAAACTATGGAGAGCAGGAAAGAGCACAATAACATGTTTGAAGTTGATTCATCACCAAAGATAGCATTGTCTTTTATAATGCATAGATATAATATTTAAAATTGATAAAGGAGAGGAAATAAATGGGTCTATACAGTTACAATACGTACCCATTTTTTATGTACTATTGCAACATTAAGTAGATGGAAAGCTGAGGGTATGTATTGTGTATCTACAGTTAGCCGTCTTCTTAATACAATGAAATATAGCTTTAAAAATAGAACACAAAATTTTTGAGGACAGGAAGGAAGAGGGAAACAAAAAAACAGGACGACTAGTAAATAGTAAAATGGCAAACCCACGTTTAACCACATCAGTGATTATAGTAAATACAGGAGTTAATAGTCAAATGAAGATGATTATTTTTAAACATTTAAAATTTTATCTAAATGAAAATAAACAATGTATTAGAGGCTTCTTGAAACCCAGTTGAGCGATAGAAAATAAGGGAAGTGTGGAATCAGCTAACATCTCGCTCCGTTCTTACTCAGCTCGTAGTCAACCTAGCCAGCTAGACTCTTGGGGTAAATGGCTAAACTTCTTAGGTGGCCTCAGTGTTTTCCAAACCATCAGATGACCGATTAGAAGTGGATGTTCTGTGAAGTCCCTCAGTGCCCCCAACACACAATGGTTCCACCTTTATACAGAAGACCACTAACTCGTTTTCTCCCTCACTGTAGATTTCCAATGCACACAGTCAGCAGATGGACGACCTCTTCGATATCCTCATAAAGAGTGGAGGTAGGTCAGGGGTCATGCTGGCCCCACAGGAACTAGCTTCTCCACACATCTGCAACAGGTCTCCAGAGTTCATGGCTTATCTTTGGATACTGAGAAGTATCTAATTCTAACTGCTGTGGCTTTTAAGTCTGTATAAATTTAGGCCATTACGTTACTATAAACAAGGAAAAGTGAAGTCAGCTCCAAACAGTAATATAACATTAGATTTATCCATAGATATCTGCCTGATGAAAAAGATTCATTGCCAAACAAAGTAAAACTGGATTTAAATTCCATGTTGAAAAAGTTCAAATCGTATCCCATATATCTTAGTCATTTTCAAGGGATGAGAACATTCCAGTTCTGCTTTAATTCTTTGACAACCACGTTACCCAGCTTGGGCAAAGGCAGCACTAAAGGACTTTGTATCCATGTAATCTTAAAAGGAGATTTTAACCAGAAGAACAGTCAGTATCCGTGCCTCAGCTTACATATCTCTAAAAAGAAGAATAAAATCAGCATTCAGAGTTCAAGGGCGAGGAGTGCAGCTCGGGGGTGGAGTGCTTGCCTGGCACTCATAAGGCCCTGGGTCTGACCCCCGGCACCACGGGGAAAAGTTAGTATTTTAAAGTACTTTTAAATTATCCTGATGATAGTTTTATTTGAATTTTGAAATACTGATTGAAATTTCTCCATTCATAGATTTTTTAAAATATTTTTTAGTTATAGATGGACACAATCTTTATTTTTATGTGCTGCTAAGGATCGAACCCAGTGCCTCACATGTGCAAGGCAAGCGCTCTGCCACGGAGCCACAACCCCAGCCCCAGAGGAGATATTTTTGATATTGAGGTTGATGTTCTGGTTAGAATGTTGGGCATAGCAAAGAATTCTAGATATTTGTACAGATCTACATATACAAATGGTTTTTTTGTTTTGTTTTGTTTTTGCTAAGAACTACATTGGCCTTGCAAAATAATTTAAGCTCATGGTGTATCTAAACTATGGAAATTTTTGAAATAGACATTCCATTCCCTAATTTTTAGGATGAAAAGAGCTTTTGCTAAGTCTGGTAAAGATAAAAATTAACAATTTTAAAAAGACTTATGTCCTAAACTTGGAAACTCAAACATGACAAAGTCAACAACTTTGAGTTATTTTCAAAAAGCAATTATTTTTCTTATGAAAAAGTATTCAATAAGTGTATTGTTTCATCTTATATACTATCAGTGATAAGAACTAAGATTTAAATGGTTGATTGTAAGACTAGTTAAACTGCACTAAGTTTTCAAAACAAAAATGATCCAGAGCACAGTTGCCAGTTCACTAATGGGATTTTTTTTTTTTTTTTTTTGGTACTGGGGATTGAACTCAGGGGCACTCAACCACTGAGCCACATCCCCAGCCCTATTTTGTGTTTTATGTAGAGACAGGGTCTCACTGAGTTGCTTAGCACCTCGCCATTGCTGAGGCTGGCTTTGAACTCACGATTCTCCTGTCTCAGCCTCCCTAAGTGCTGGGATTACAGGCTTGAGCCACCGCGCCCAGCTGGGAATCAAATTTGAAGTTTTTAATTTAATTTTATTTTTTTTTAAGGTTGACTTTTTTATCATAACTATTTTTATTTATTAATTTGTATGTGGTGCTGAGGATCGAACCCAGTGCCTCACCGGTGCTAGGTGAGCGCACTACCGCTGAAGCACAACCCCAGCCCCTCAAATTTTAAGTTTTTTCTCCCACCTGTTTAAAAATCTGAGCTTTCATTAACTATATTTTCTCTAGCATACCTGCATAAAAATGAAACAAATTATATCCTTATGAAAATTCTTAAAATATATGTAGCTAAGTGAGCACTGGTGTCTATAATAGATGGCCCATTAATTTGCCGCTTGATCTGGCAAAGAGCAACACAGTTAGTGTTTATCAAGGCAGTACCAAATCCTTAAGAGTTGATACAAACTGAGATAACAGGACCAAAAAGTAGGAGAAGCAAACAGGTGATCCACCTTAAGAAAAAGGAGGAAGGAGCTATGTGTTGGCTTTAATTCAAAAATTGAATAAGATATCATTGTATGGTTTTAGAACTTTATACAGAATGTGTATGGGTTGAATTGAGGACACAGTCCAACTGATTTTTAAAAAATTAAATCTTTACTAGTGTTAAGGATATACTTCATATCTCTACACAAACTCAGACACATTTCCACATTCACTTTTGGGGGTCTTATGCAGTTATCAGCAGATTCATAGTGTCAGATAAGAAAGGAGTCCTACCTTAATATCTTACATGACTAAGAATAAGGACCCAATAATTAAATCATCCAAAGCCCTTGACTCCTGCCAAGTGGGATATTACAGCTTGCAGTGCTTAGTCTTACTGAGAAGAATTGAAAACACATTAGAATGTAGTAAGTTTTTGTTTATCTATTTAACTAAAATGATCCATCATCCTAAAGATTATCGAGGATTATACCTGACCAATAGCATTTCTTTTATCTTTAAAACAGAATAAGAATCGCAAAATAGTAAAATTACTGTCCTAATAGAAGTTTTAGAATAGTAGTAAATCTTTACTTCAACTGTTTTCCAGAGATTTCCCTCCCTATAAAAGAAGAGCCTTCCCCAATTTCCAAAATGAGGCCAGTAACAGCCAGCATCACCACCATGCCAGTCAACACAGTGGTGTCCCGGCCGCCACCCCAAGTCCAAATGGCACCTCCTGTATCCATAGAACCTATGAGCAGTTTATCTGCCAGCTTAGAGAACCAACTAGAAGCCTTCTTAGACGGAACTTTACCTTCAGGCAGCGAAATGGCTCCACTACAAAGCAGCAGTGAAGACAGGGAACCCTTCTCCCTGATCGAGGATCTCCAGAATGAGCTGCTGAGTCACTCTGGCATGCTAGGCCACGCACACTCACCCATGGAGACCTCCGAGGCCCACTGTGCCGCAGGGACTCCCTGTCTGTCTCTTGACCTCTCAGACTCCCACTTGGACAGCATGGAGTGGCTGGACATTCCCATGCCCAACGCATCCTCAGGGCTCACCCCGCTGAGCACCACTGCACCAAGCGTGTTCTCTGCAGACTTTCTAGACCCACAGGACCTCCCACTGCCATGGGACTAACATCACGGGCTGCTTGTCTCAGAATTCATGAGGTTTCAGAATATGAAGACGATTCTAAAAGGTCAGTTTTTAGAGATAGATCCAGAGTTGCATTGTTGCAATTAAAACATGTTCTAGAGTAGCTAAGATAGTCTAGGCCTGGAAACCAAATTTGAAACATTTCATTGCATTCAGCAGTGAATTCCTACAACTGAACATGGCACAGGGCCTTCTGAAACACACTAGTCCAAGAAGACTCATCTGGTTCTCCAGACTGCAGTAAAGTATGAAAAGTACCTTTAGATAAAGACATAAGGAAGGGTAAGACATACAGGAAGATGACACTAGGATTCTGTGGTAATCAACTACATGTAAACCTCTGTGGTCACTGTGACCCCAAATAAAAGGCAGACAGCTCCACTCAAACTGAAGCTGCTCTGTGGGAGCTACTTCCTAGAGATGGCCTGAACCAGCCGAGGCACAGTGGGGCTCAGACAATGGAGAGTACTGCCCCGCTCAGCAACAGCTTCCAGAGGAAGACTTTTGCTCCATTAGAAACCTACGTGATTTTTTTGTGTTGTAGTTTATTTTGCAATTTTTGGAATCTTACTTTAGAATTCCAAATTTAAATGGAAGCTCTTTCACCATAACCATATGTCTATAAAATATTGTCATAGACAATCCACTGTAAAAAGTCCAGTATATTGATAACACTGAAAATTCTATTAGCAGCCCTCTGGGTTGATTAGATTGGTTTTAATGTGTATATTAGGCATTTATATGTACACTGACTTTGTGATTTGTATAGCTGACATTAGGGTAAGGAAATGGGTATCCAGTGATCCTACTTTTAATAACTCATATTTCTAGAGTACTTGAGCCACATGTATTTTCATATTTAAAGAATTGCTGACTAACTTTCAGGTAACCAGACCCATCTCAATGAACCAAGAAAAGACTAGCCTGAAATATCTTTCTGAGCTGGTGAATTAGAAGAATGGAAGGTAAGGGGAAAGTCTTTTGTGAACCCAGGACATTCCCACCACAAGTTAGACTGTCATGAGCTCGGCCACCAGACCCCAGCTCTGGCTGTCCTTATCTGTCAATAGTCCCTGGTTATCTTATAGGCTTGTAACTGGATGTCCTACCCGACCTCTCACTATATTATCAAGCCTAAAGATCAAAAAACTGGAGGTTTTATTAGTTTTTTTTATAGAAAAACTATCATATTTGTCAAGTAGTTTAAGAATTTTCTAAAATGCCAACTATCACAAGATTTCCCAAATTATTTTGATCTAGTAATTTTAGTGTATGTAAAATGTAAATAATGGAACAAAAAACTGAAATCTTCCAAATGAGGGTGGAAGATTTTTATTAAGTAATGATACTGTGCTCTCTCCTCACCCGTAAGCCCATGGGCCAGGTTGATTCCTGGGTCATTAGATGGTGGATGTTCCACGCAGTAACATGCAAGAGGCAGCCTGACCCATTGTTTGGAAAGAATTTGTGAACCATTTCTGGGTTTGTGTTTTGCCTAAATTTTTTTTTCTCCCCTTTTGGTCTATAAATTTTACTACATGTAAGAGAAGTCCACTTTTCCAACACTATCTCACTGGAGCCCCCCGCCCTTAACTGCACTTTCTGGCTTAAAGGCGCCGACGGTGCTGACGTGCAAGGCAGAGGCCGCTGTGCTCAATGCAGTCAATGATGAATAGTGTGTTTCAAAACTGGTAACCCAACCATAGGGTACAGCAAGTCTGTGACTCGGAATGCCAGATACCACCCAGGCAGATGAGGGCTTCCCAGCGTGGCTAATGGGATCCTGGGTCAGCTCCCCGGGCTAGGGATGGTCTCCAGAGCCAGGCTCTCACTTGGGAAGCTACTTTCCCCATGGAAACTCTTGGCCCTGGATTCTGAGGGCTTTTGTCTGTGGTTTATCAGGTCCAGTCTCCAAGCACCTTCTTCGTTCAGATTTGAATAGTGTTAATTAGCACCAAATATCAGTGGGACTATAGGAGGCAACTGAACACCTCGTGCTGTTAACACCTGTTGAATAACTTCCTAGTTCCATAATCCTGAGTTGCATACATAGAGACCTGAGAGCTTGAAACATGCCACAGAAAGGTTGCTCTCCAGAAACACATCACACAGTACAAAGGATGCCAGCTTGTTAGCAATTTGTAGTCAAGAGCAGACTGAAGTGGCCACTTCACATGTGCTCGAGCATGGTGTGCCAGTGTCTCGTCCTCCAGAAGGCAGCAGGCCTGCAGCTCCTGCTGACAGCAGCCAGCCCCTTGCACCATTCCACTTGGCCTTCCTTTCCCAACCCAAGTAGCCAGCAGGCATCTGGGACACAGTGCCACTTTCCAGGACCTCACCCCCGTGTCCAGGTAAGGACGAGCACATGGCAGTGCACTTGCATGCATGTGACATGACCAAAACCACTCTGTAAACCAGGCCTTTGACCTGGCGGAGGTAATGTGCATGTACTAAAGATGGCTTTCTGCTGTTGGAACAACTGGTAGAATTCTCACTGCACATGTGTACTTAGATGTGGTGCTGTTGTGCATCATATTGCCAAGAAACAACTCCTAGAAACACTGTCACACCCATCTTATTTCCCTGAATAGTCTTAAAACACAGTAGCATGGACCTTCCCTTCTACTGTACATAGTTATCAGGTCAACTTCTTGGAAGTGGGGTAGATCAAAAGAATTACGCTAAAGCTCCTAGAAAGGCTCTGGAGTGTAGGGATGTGTGGTCATCCTGCACATCGCATTACAGCATCTCCGAGGAGGCATCTTGGGTCAACGCTGGTGGATCGTGTTCCAGTGTCTTCCCTGAAATGTGCAGTCTACCATATAGGATTTGCCACGTACCTACATAGATTCTGAATTTGTGGAATTTTTTGTGAAGTTACTATGTGTTTGTTTCATATGAATATTTTTGTAATACTAAGATCTTATTTAAAATTTCCTTTTTAAAAAACCATGGGGTTCTGTGACCCACGTAACTGACACTTATTGGCTTGTGAGTGCTGTTCCGGAGCAGTGGCAGAGGTGCTGGCCCAGCTGCTGCCTGCAGAAGGCAAGATCACAGAAATATGGTGCCACCAGGCCATGCAGTCCAGACACCCAGCAGCACACAGGAGCATGTTACCCGTTCTGTGGCCAGAGCTGACTCGGGCTTCCCCTGCCCTTACACCACCCCCACCCCCAACCCACCCCTGTCACTCCAGGCAGCACAGTTGTCTTCAGAGTCCTTTGAAAATTCCCAGGCTGACCCAGCCACAGCAGCTGATGAAGCAGCTGTCCCTGCAAATGATGGGATGGTCCCTAGTGTCCCAAGACAGACTTGACCTCAGAGGTAGCAGAGCACCATGGCAGGGTTGACAGTGTCTGAGAAAAACCCGCATTGCAGAATTCACCCTCCTGCCCTCTCTGCAGCCACGAGGTCCGAGCCCCAGGAGCACCTGGCAGGTCAGGCAGGAGCCCGTGGTACACTGGGGACTTTAGGGACATTTGAAGAGAGTAGGTATTCAGTGTCACCAGCAGGGCAACACAGGTCATTTAACCAAATTCACCAATAACTCCCTTTTCATTATTACTCACTATACACATGAATGCTGAGTACTGGCAATAGAGCCCCAAATACAGTCAGCCCACTGTCCCAGAGGATGCAGAATTAGCCCAGAATGATCCAAGAACATGAACTGGAAGGTCAGGCTTATCAAGGAGCACAGCCTACAAGCTCGTAAGTGTGTGTCTGCAGAGCACCCTTGCTATACTTCAGCTGGTCTTTTAAGTGACTTCAATCAAAACTGGAAAGTATCAATTAAAATACAGTCATTGTTTTTCCTGGTTCAGTCTTCAATCACCTGCTCATTGAACAATCTTTTTGAGCTATTATTCTTATCTGTGAAGTGGCCGTGTGGCAATATGAGGTCCATGTTTCTTCCCCATTCGCCCTTTCTTACAGTATCTAAGAAAATGCATCATTGCAAAGGTTTCTACCTGAAATCTTTTAAGGCCTGTAAATCAAAAGGCTGCACATGTTTACAGAAGAGCTTCATCCTCCACACACACACGTTGCTCTGGGAGCCACAATTGGCAGGACCAGAGCTCCGTGACAGGATGGCGGGCACATCTGCGGGCCACCTGGTCTCAAGCAAAACAGCCATTGGCGGTGTCAGCACGGCCCTGGGGTGACAGAGCTTCATGCCAACCGCTGAGACCGAGCTTTACCCCAGGGGCAGAACCCCTGACACAGAACAGTCACCTTTCTAGGTCATGCTGTAAGGCATCTTGTTAGTTTGTTAAAGAGGAAGCACTTGGGAAAGGGCGCAGTGTCTACCAAAAGTACTTGGCCTCAGCAACCTGCAGTGGTGCAGAACGCTTTAAAAAGGAACCAAAGGCATTGCCAATTATTTGCCAAAAGGAGGCACATTTTATTTAAAATTTGAGACTAATGAGATCTCAAAATATCAGTCCCAAAAAGGTATTATCCATTTAAGGTGGTAATTTTCAGAGGTGTAGATATTCTCTATTTTCATGTAAAATAGTTTAGAGTTGCTTTGTTGGTTTAAGAGTAGTGCATATTCAATAGTAATACAGAATTTCCCTTTCCTTTCCCTGTAGGAATCAGTTTTCTTGCTTGCAGTAGAAATGCGGCGTGGTAGGCATTTCTCTTATTTTCATTGTCACGTTATGTCTTAGCATCTCACTTTATGAAAAAAAAAAAAAAAAAGAGAAAGATACCAATCTACAGAGCCCTGCTTATAAAGCACTAGTTTAAAAAATAAATTATGGCAGTCGGGGGTCCATTCATGTATTGCCTTTGTTTTTCCTTTTTTAAACCATGATGCCTTCGTATTTGCTGTTTGCACCCCTGAAACCAGTTCCACATCATGTCTGAATGCCATACATTTTGCACATGTACTGTACATAGATGACGCATACTGTATTTTTATATGTGTGCACATTTATCATCAGATCTTTTGTACATAGTGGCAGTATCGTAGCTGATCGGGAAATGTTTGATATCAGCAATTTTGCATTTTTGTGTCTCAAATAAAAAATTTTTTTGATGTACTGTGACTTTTACTGTGCAAAGACCACACCCTGTGTGTCAGTGGGGCTGCTGCAGACCAAGGGATGAGGCTGACTTGGGAGCAGACGCCACCTTAAGAACACAGCTCACAATAGCACAGCAAGGGCACTGTCAGGATGGTTTTATAGATCAGGTCCCAGACCTTGACATGCAGAGCAGGATCTGTTACCCATGTTGAACATGCCGTGATTTACATTAGAGTCATGTGCTTTCCTCTACAATCATGAGGAAGTATGTAGTTCTCACAAGGGATTGACAAGTTCGCACAAACACACACTGAAAACCAGCTCCCACTCTGATGGTAATAAATACCAGCAAAATGTCTGAAAGAGCCAGGTGCAGAGGTACACGCTTGTAAGCCCAGTGGCTCGGGAGGATGCCAAGTTCCGGCAGCCCCAGCAACTTAGTGAGACCCTGTCTCAAAATTTAAAAAAAGGGATGGGGACGTGGCTTAATGGTTAGGCACCCCTGGGTCCAATCCCAGTACCAAAAAAAAAAAAAATTTCTGAATAACTCAGCATTGGACCCTTCAATTTAACCAACTTTCAAAAGCAACTAAGACATTTTTATAGACCATCAAGCATGGTTTTTACAATTCAGGTTTGCTTTTGTTTTTGTTCTTAAGAATTACTCTTAATTTAAACCTAAAAGCCTAATAAAAATAGAGTTTTGAGGAGAACAGTGCCATATTTTCCTCTTTGCTTGGAAGAAACAAAATGATGATTGAGTAAACCTGGTTGACCACTAGAATTTTGACCTTGCCATCTCATTAAGAAAACAGGCAGTCAATCCCATTCACCCAAACAGCAAAGTGTTGTCTATGACATCTCAAGTGCAGGAGAGCAGCTGGACAGAACAGTAAGTCATTGATGCTTTGATAGGACCGATACATCCATAATGGCTGTTTGACCAGACATCCTGCCCAGCAGAGACACACTGAACGTCACCTGTTCAAGGCAGAGAAAATAGTGCCACAGGGAGCATAGAAAGGGTGCTGCAAGTACAAGTAGCAGGGAGTCCTGTGGGGGAAGCTCTCAGGTGAGGTCAGTTCACTGGGGAACTTGCCACTGAGCCCTGCTTGATGCTAGGCAGCAGGTGAGAGGCTGGAGTCTGCTGGGACAGAATCCACCAAGGGAGCTCCAAGAATCAGCCTGGTAAGGTGGGACACAATGCAGAAATTCCCAGTCCCTGAGGAGCTTTAGAAGCTCTAGACTCTTCTGTAAATAATTCTGGTTTCTTTGGTAATGCCAAGCTTTTGGAAGCTTTTCAGATATTGGACCAAATTACCATGTAGCTTGTTTGTAAATCCTCTCTACAGCCCGTTTGCTCTGGCATGAGAGTAAATACCAATGCACTGGGAACAGACACACCCACATGCTCGTATGACTGGAGGCCACTGACATCTAGTCCACCTTCCAGTAGAACAGCACGGAGCCCAGAGAAGACACTGCAGAGTGGCCATACACGACATGTCACCAGTGGTTTTATCCCACGTCACAACAGTCCATTCCCTCACCCCTCCTTCAAACAACGTCTATTTCTGAAGAAAGTAATTTTAACTTCACTTAAGAAGCTTCATCTTGATGTCCTGCCTTTTCTGTTAACTTCTATGAAAAAGTTAACCTGAAATCCTCACTGTGTACCTTAGGCAATAAAAAAAATGCATCCACTTTCTGAATGTCCCACGTGTTGGGTATAATCGAGTCACAGATCATTCCTGTGGGAAATCCGCTGATGTCAGCCCTGCAGAGGACAACTCCACAGTGTCCTCCTGCTGGTGGCACGTGTAAAGAAGGCCAGTTGAAGTCATCTGAAACACAAAGGACGCCATGCTGGCACAGTCTAGTCCAAAGCTGAAGTCTGACGGTGACGGTGATGAGGGGCTTTTATTCAGGTTGGTCATTAAAAATTTAAAGTGTTTCCCAACAGAGATTCAAAGGTAGGCCTTTGAGAGCTTTGACGCTTTCTCACTTGTGGCTGGGTAGGCGCCTGTGTCACACTAAGCAGAACTGCAAGCAGAGCTCATCTGCACATGAGAGGGTGTACAGTGGCTTGCGTGTAGTTCTTCAAGCGCTACGAAAGCTCTGGAGATCTGTGGTTTAAACAAATGGTTTTTGTTTTATTTGTTTATTTGTACTGGGAATTGAACCCAGGGATGCTGTACCACGGAGCTAGATCTCTAGCCCTTTTTGAGACAGACTGTACATTGCTGAGACTAGCCTTGAACCTGTGATCCTCCCGCCTCAGCCTCCCAAATTGCTAGGATTAGAGGCGTGAGCCCCTGCACCCAGCTAGTGGTTTTATTTTCTTAAACTATTACAACTTAAGCAACTGGGAAGGTTAATCAGGGCAAAGTTCCCAAAGACACAGAAGCTACAACAGGGATACCAAAAAAAGGTGCCGCAACCAAACGCGGCACTCCCCTTCTCCCTACACACTTGTCACGCGGTGCCGGTGAACTAACAGTAGCAAACGTATTAAGTGCTGCTGTGTGCCTGGCCCTGTGTGCAGCTGTATGTATTCACTTTTTAACCAGGGCTGTGAGGCAGCTAGACTGCTCAGGACACCACCACATTTGACACCAAGCTCCTGGAACCCCAGAACTCAAATCTTAGTCTGTTCAGCCTGCTATAACAAAATATCTTAGACTGGAAAATTAACAAAATTATTTGTCACAGTTCTAGAGGCTGGAAGGTCCAAGCAGATTCAGTATCTTCTGAGGGTCCAATCTCTGCTTTCAAAGTGGCACCCTGTTGCTGTATCCTTCCTGGAGCAGGAGCAGCAGCAGGACCAAACGACCCCCTTGACCCTTTTAAGAGGGCTGTGTCCCCAGACCTAATCACTTCCCAAAAGACTCACCTCTTCTTATTGCAGCAGGGATTAAGTCTCAACGTGAATTTTGGAGACACAAACACTGAAGCCATACCAACATTCCTGTAGACTCAGTACACAAAACTATCTTTGTTCAGATACTTGGCAAACACAATCAATTATAGCTTAATGAATTCATGTCAGTCATGGGGTTCACACACAACTACCTAAATTAGACTTCAATGTCTCAAACCTCTTCGATCCCACACATTTTATAAAGTAGTTACTCACACATGGTTAATGGCATCCACTGTCTGGCTTTTATTAGACTAACTCTAGCAAGAACCTGGGTTCCAAGATCAAGTCATCTTAAAAGAACCCCCAGGACCATGCAAAAATTACGTGTTACTAAACAGTATTCTGGGACTTCTGTAGCTACTTGAGCACACACACACCCCCCCAGATTTTACAGAACAATTTAAAATATCTAACAGCTGGGCACAATGGCATACACCTGTAATCCCAGCAGCTTGAGAGAGGTTGAGAGGCTGAGAAAGGAGGATCACCAAGTTCAGAGCCAGCCACAGCAACTTAGTGAGACCTTGTCTCAAAATATAAATAAATGAAAATGGCTGGGGATGTGTCTCAGTGGTTAAGTGCCCCCGGGTTCAATCCTTGATCCCCCCAAAATAAATTAAAATATCTAACAAAGTTGAGTATATACAAACTGTGACCCAGCAATTCAAATTTTTTGTAAGACAGGCATGAGAATGTACACAGAAAATCATGTGCAAGAATAACACTAAAGCATTGTTTACAATGCAAAAATTGCAAACGACCCCTATGCCATTCAATTGGAGAACCATTAAACATCATAATTTACAGGATACGAAATTCCACTGCATTCCTATACGGTAGTAATGAATAAACCATGGACAGAACTAACATTTCTAACACATCAAAAGAAATAAAATACTTAGGAATAAAGCTAACGAGAAAATTGTAAGGCTTACACTATGAAAACTATGAAGTGTTACTGAAAGAAAGACACAAATAACTAGAAAGACATCCCATGTCCATGGAGAAGACAATATTGTGAAGACAGCAATATTCCCCCAAAATGATCTTCAGATTAAACACACTTCCTATCAAAATTCCAGCTAGCTTTTTTCCTGAAGTGGACAAGTTAATCCCAAAATTCATATGAAATTAGAGACCCAGAATAGCCAAAATACTCTCAAAGAAAGAACATGGTGGGTGGACTCACACTTTACAATTCCAAAACTTGCTGCAAAGATAGAGTCATGAACATACAGATGAATAGACACAGACCAATGGAATAAGACTCAGTCCAGAAATAAACTGTTTATGATCAATTGACTTTTAATTCAAGTGCCAAAATAATTCAACAGGGGAAATAATAGCCCTTTCAATAAATGTGCATATGCACATATAAGACAATAAATTTAGGTATGCAACCTCACACCATATTAAACTAACTAAAAATAGATTAAGCCGGGCATGGTGGCACAAGACTGTAATCCCAGCACTTAGGGAGGCTGAGACAGGAGAATCGCGAGTTCAAAGCCAGCCTCAGCAAGGGTGTGGCACTAAGCAACTCAGTGAGACTCTGTCTCTACATAAAACACAAAATAGGGCTGGGGATGTGGCTCAGTGGTCGAGTACCCCTGAGTTCAATCTCCAGTACCAAAAAAAAAAAAAAAAAAGATTAAAGAGAAATGATAAAACTCATGGAAGACCACAGAACAGCGACTCTGTTGCCTTAGATCAGGCAAAAATCTTAAGTGTGACGATCAAAGCACAAGCAATGAAAGAAAAAAAAATTGGACATGAAGGTCAAAACTTCAATACTTCAAAAAACACCATCCAGAAAACTGCAATGCAACTTATTAAATAGGAGAAATATGTAAATCATATCTAACAGAGGATTTGACCTAAAACACACAGGACGATTGCAACTCAGTAAGACCCAATTTTAACATGGATGAGGAATCTGAATACTGATTTTTACAAATGGTCAATAAATGCAAAGATGCTTTATATCATATAAAAATCAAAGCCACATAACATACAACTTTCCAATCACTAGAATGGTTATAATCAAAAGGATAGATAATAACGAGTATTTGCAGGAACGCGGAGAAATTGAAACCAACATATACTGCTGCTGGGAACGCGACACGATGTGGCCATTCTGGAAAACTGCAGTTCCTGAAAAGCCAAACAGAGTTGCCATATGGCCCAGCAATTCCGCTCCTAGGTGTGCAGCCAAGAGAATGAAAACATACATCCTCATGAAGACTCAAATATTTACTGCAGCATTTTCCATAATAACCAAAAAGTAGACACAATCCAAATGTCAACTCATGAAAAGATAAAATGTCATGTCCATACAATGATTATATGGCAAGAAGAAATGAAGTACTGATACACACTGTGACAAACTACCACCACGCTAAGTGAAAAGCCAGTCACAACAGACCAGACAGGGTGACACCATTTACATGAAGTGGCCCAAAATAGGCAGATACACAGAAATAGAAATAGATTGGTGGTGGCCAAGGCCTAGCGCATTGGAGGGAAATAGTGACTGCTGACGGGTCTGAATTTCACTTAGGGTGATGGAAGTGGTCTAAAATCGATTCTGGTGACTGTACGGTAAATGATTCATATCTCAAAGCTGTTATAAATAAACACATCACTGTAAAAGCAAATCCAGTTCCCCAAGTCAACTTCTATTAACTTCAAGCACATTTATTATGAAAATAACTTTCTGTGCCCTCAAACCTAGTCTGCTGAAGGTCTGGTTCACCTGCTGCTGCATAGTAAACCACCCCGAAACAGATGCTCCAAATGACGACAATGGAATACTTCTGCTTTCAACCCAAAGTAACAGGGACCGAGCCTGTGTCCCCACCTCAAATGGACAAAATATGCAGAACCATTTAGAAGGTACTGCATGCTAGCAAAGGAATGATCAGAGATGAGACACAAGCTCCTCTTGCCCAGGGAATGCAGGCGGGGCCAGTGGACTCCTGGATGAGGACAGCAATGAATCCAGAAGGCCACAGCAGCTTGAGCTCACAGCACACACTCCCAGAGAAGAGATCTGCAGAGGCTGAGTATTCAGCAGAGTACTAATAAGTGCATGCCGGTATTCATGCCACCAACGGCCTGGGAAAGAACCACCCCAAAAATGAGGAAACAGTTCCCAGCACCTGAAACAGAGCCTGGTCCCACCAGCCAAATTGAAAGACTCAAAATCCAAGGGACACAGGGAGAGGTTCTCAGGACCATCCTTCCTCAGCAACACGGAATCACTAACCATAGACAAAGCTCTGCCCCAGACCCATCAGTCAAGACACACGAGCAAATAAGCAGCAAAACATGACTCAATGATAAATCAATCAGTGAAGACCAAACAGAATGCACAGAACATGAAAACCTGCAGACAAAGACGTTGAAATAATTCTGATAACTGAATTCCATACAAAGGTAAGCAGAATCATGGACGAGAGCTCTCCCTCCCTCCTTCCCTCCCTCCCCTCCCTCCCCTCCCCCACACACTTACTTCTAACTTTCAGAGGTGAAAATTACAATGTCTGAGATTTTTAAAAATATACCAGGTAGGCCAAGTGTGATGGCACATGCCTGTAATCCCAGCAACTCGGGAGACTGAGGCAGGAAGAAGATCATTAAGTTTGGCAATTGGTGAGACCTTATCTCAAAATGTAAAAAAAGGGATGGGGATATGGGGCTGGGATTGTAGCTCAGCGGTAGAGCGCTTGCCTCGCATGCGTGAGGCCCTGGGTTCGATCCTCAGCACCACATACAAAGCAATAAAATACATTGTGTCCATCTACAACTAAAAAATATATTTTTTAAAAAAGGGATGGGGATATAGCTCATTCATAAATCACCCCTTGGTTCAATCACCAAAACACAAAGCCCCAATAACTCGACAGGGTTAATGGGAAATTAGACGTAGTGAACATGAGGATATCACAATAAGAACCATCCAGAATGAAGTCACCAAGAGAAAGGGATCAAAAAGCAAACAGTACCTGTAGTGAGATAACTTGCACAAAACTAAAGTATCTGTAAGTTAAATCTCTTAAATCTGCAGAAAAGTAGTTGAAATATGGCTAGATGCTTCCATAAACTCACAGACCCAAGCAGGCGGGGAAAAAAGGAAAAGAAAAAACCAGCACAAGAAAGTAGTTTTCTTTAAAACTACCAGAGACAGCCGGGCACAGTGGCTCAAGCCTGTAATCCCAGCACTTAGGGAGGCTGAGACAGGAGAATCGCAAGTTCAAAGCCAGCCTCAGCAATGGCGAGGCGCTAAGCAACTCAGTGAGACCCTGTCTCTACATAAAACACAAAATAGGGCTGGGGATGCAGCTCAGTGGTTGAGTACCCCTGAGTTCAATCCCCAGTACCTCCCCCCCCCCAAAAAAAAAACCCTACCAGAGCCTATTATAATCAAATTGCTCAACCAGTGATTAAGACAAAACTTCAAAAAGCAGCCAGAGGAAAGGACTTCCACAAGTTGTGGGATGCTTGAGACCCTTATTCCCTCCAGGAAACACCAAGAGCAAAAGACTGACCACCATAGCTTTATAGGAGATCTACAACCAGTCACAGATCTGCAGCAACCAAGCAAGTGTCCAGCCAAGAAAAGCCACACTCAAAAAAGGAGGCCAAGTCATGGCAGTACTGTTTGCCCTGGCCCCACCTACATTCCATGCAGTACTGCTGGGAGGAAGCCACCTAATTTCCCAGAACTCACTTGGGACAGAGGAAAAGGCCACTTTGTAACAATATGGTTCCTCAGGAGCTCAAGGGGCGGCCAGAGAGACTGGTTTCTGTCTGACTCAGCACTGATGGGAACAGCAGCAAATCTTGGACACATCCGGGTCACAAAGCATTCAAGTTTTGACCTTATTTGACAAAGACTTTAAAACAACTGACTGGAATATGGTCAAATATCTAAAATAGCAGATAGAGAACTAAAAGGAAATCAAGAAAATGGCATATGGATGAAATGAAAATAAACATTTTAAGAATGAGCCAAATACTGGAGTTAAAAGATGTAATGATTGTATTGACAATTTTAATACAAGAGTTTCATAGACTTAAGCTGAAGGAAGAATCAGTGAATTGAAAAACAGGTCTTTGAAAATACTGAGAAACAACAACAAAAATATTGAACAAAAATGAACAAAGACTTAGGAACTCAAAGAGACACCATCAAGCTAACAAGCATCGCAGCAGTGCCAGAAGGAGAGATATTCAGGCTTTTTTGGGGACAGGGGGCCACAAATACTGGCTATGAGCATCCCAAAACTTGAGGCAAGATATGGATATACAAATTCTAATTCAAGAGCTCTACAAGCTCCAAGCTAAATTCAAAAAGATCTACACCAAGACATATTATAATCAAACTACCTAAACAGAAAATCTTGAAAGCAGGAAGAAATAAATGACTCATTGCATACAAGGGATCCTCAATGCAATCAGATTTCTCAGCAGAAAACTGGCAGTCACAGGGCTAAGGGTATAACTCAGTGGTATGCTGTGGTGCATGCTCACCACACTTAAGCTCCTGTGTTCAGTTTCCAGCACCAAAAACAAAGACCAAAATTTGCAGCCAGAAAGCAGTGAGAAGATATACTAATTTAAAGGGCTGAAATAAAAAAAAAAAAAAAACCAACAATTTTCACATCTGGCAATGTGTCCTTCAAAAATAAGGTAAGCCAGGTATAGTGGCACATACTTATGGCTCAGGAGCCTAAGGCAGGAGGATCTCAAGGTTGAGGCCAGCCTCAACCAATTAGCAAAGCCCTAAGCAACTTATGAAGACCCCATCTCGAAATTAAAAAAAAATTTAATGACTGGGACTGTAGCTCAGTAGTAGAGCATTCCTGGGTTCAATCCCCAGTATCATAAAAATAAAAATAAGACATTCCCAGATAAAGCCAAGGGAGTTCATTACCACTAGATCTGCCCTTTAATAAATGCTAAAGGGCATCCTTCAAACAACAATAGCTCATAGCCACATAGAAAGCTAAAATTTTTGGTAATTACTGGAATTTTGTTGAACTGCACATTTTAAACAGGATTTAAAAGACAAAAGCATAAAATAGTTATAATCTACATTAAGGAGTACATAAGAAAATTATTGACATCAGTTACAAAGTGGGGAGTAGAATCATAAAGGAATTTTTAATACAAGTAAAAAGTTAAATGTGATGTTATAACCTTAAGATATTATATGGAATACCCATGGTAACCATTATAGAAAATGGTAATAAGCTATAGAACATGTCTATAGGATATTTACAGAAGGAAATTAGAAGCAAATCAAAACATGTCAAAAAATGCAAACTAAATACAAAGACGACTTTTTGGGGGGAAAGGGACCACAAATAATGGCAATGAGCATCCCAAAGAGGAAGGAAGAGAGTTTTTTTGTGTTTTTGTTTTTTAAGGTATAAGACACAGAAAATGAAAATAGAAAATCTTTCCCTATCAGTAATTATTATAAGTATAAATGGATTAAACTCCTCCAAAGACATTCAGAATGCATAAAAATAAAAACTAGGATGCTCCATATCACTAATCATTAGTAAAATGCTAATCAAAAATCACAATGAGGTTCCACCTCATACCCATTAGAACAGCTACTATAAAAAATAGAATAAGAACCACTGGTGAACATTTGGAAAAAACAAAACCCTTGTGCATTGCTGGTGGGAATGTAAAATAGTACAGTTACTAAGGAAATGAGTATGGTTCCTCATAAAATTAAAAATAGAATTACTCTATGACCCCAGTTCGACTTCTGATCATGTTATGGCGTTAGTAATTAAAATTACGGCCTCAAAAACGCTTGACCACAATGTTCATAGCAGAAACATTCACAATCACCAAAAGCAGCAACTGCAGTCCTCTAATGATTTTTTAAATTTTTAAAAAGCATTATATGCAGGGGCTGAGGTTATGGCGCAGTGCTAGCGTGTTCGCCTAGCACGCCGGAAGCACTGGGTTCGAGCCTCAGCAACACATAAAAATAAAATAAAGATATTCTGTCACCTACAACTACAAAATATTTTTTTAAAAAAGCATTAAATGCATACAACAGAATATTACACAGCCTTAAAAGAGGAAATTCTAATGCATGCTACAACACAAATGAAACTTTGTGCTAAATGAAATAAGCAGCCAGTTGCACACAAAAAATAATGTATGAATCTACTTATATGAGGTATCTAAAGTATTCAAAAGTCATAGAAACAAAGTAAAATGGTGGTTTCTAGAGGTCAACAAGGGAGAAATAGGGAGTTATTGTTTAATGAGTACAATGTTCAATTTTATAAGTTAAAGTGTTCTGGAGATACAGTAGTGATGGTTTCAGAACAATATGAATGTACTGAAACCATGCATTTAAAAATCAAGATAGTAAATTCATATGTCTCATGGTATTTTACCACAGTAAAAAAATTTTTGGGAAAAAAAAAAAAACAGCCAGAGGAAAACAATACATTATGTATAATGGAACAAAGGTAAGGATAATGGCAGACGGCAGATTTTTTGTTGGAAAAAATGCAAACTAAAAGGCAGTGGGATACCATCTTCACCCAAAGACGGCTTTCTTGCTGGCAACCTGGAGTTCCATGCTTGGCAAAACTACTTTTCAAAAGTGAAGGAAAAATAAGCCAGAGGTGGTGGCGCACATCTATAATCCCAGCAGCTTAGGAGGCTGAGGCAGAAGGATAGAGTTCAAAGCCAGCCTCCAGCAACTCAGCGAGGCACTAAGCAACTCAGTGAGGCCCTGTCTCTACATAAAACACAAAATAGGGCTGGGGATGTGGCTCAGTGGTCAAGTGCCCTCGAGTTCAATCCCCAGTATTACCCCCCAAAAAAGAAGGCAAGACTTTCTAAGGCATACAAATGCTAAAGCAATTCATCATTCATGTATATATATATATTTTGGTACTGGGGATTGAACTCAGGGGTACTTGACCACTGAGCCACATCCCCAGCCCTATTTTGTGTTTTATGTAGAGACAGGGTCTCACTGAGTTGCTTAGCGCTCGCCGTTGCTGAGGCTGGCTTTGAACTCACGATTCTCCTGTCTCAGCCTCCCAAAGTGCTGGGATTATAGACTTGAGCCACCGCACCCAGCTCATATTTCTTATTATAAGAATCTACTAAGGGGCTGGGATTATGGCGCAGTGGTAGCGTGCTTGCCTAGCGCGCATAAGGCACTGGGTTCGATCCTTAGCACCACATAAAAATAAAGAAATTCTGTCACCTACAACTAAAAAAAAAATAAATAAATAAATAAGAGACAACTATGGTAAGTTACAGGTATATGTAATAAACTAACAAAACGGTCATGGCTAATAAGCTAAGCAAGGGATAAATGGAACCATAAAATCTCAAATTTAAAGGTGGTAGAAAAGGAGAGATGAAAACAAAGAAAAATAAACAGGGAGCTGATAAATTTAAACCATATTGATATAAATGGTATAAATAACCCAATTAATATGCAGAGACTTTCAAAATGTACAGAAAAACAACACCCAACTGGTTGCCTACAAAAAAACAACAACAACAACAACCCACCCAACACTTCAAATGTAAAGACATAGATGTAAGTCAAAAGTAAAAATACAGAGGGCTTGGGGTAGAGCTCAGTGGTAGACCATTTACCTAGCATGCTCAAGGCCCCAACTTTGACCTTCAGCACCACAAAAAGTAAACATGTAGTAAAACGTATACAATGTCTTCATTAATCCATTGGTGGAATATTTATATCAGACAAAATTTCAGAGACTACAGAGCAAAGACTACTATCAGGGTATAGATAGATGGTCATTTCATACCAATAAATTTTTAAAAAAATTTTTTTAGTTGTAGATGGATGCAATATCTTTATTTTTTATTTATTTATTTTTATGTGGTGCTGAGGATCAAACCCAGTGACTCACGCATGCGAGGCAAGTGCTCTACCACTGAGCCACAGTCCCAGCCCCTCATACTAATAAATTTATCAAGACAAAAGAATACTAAATGTTTATAAACCTAACCAATTCAAACAAAGAACAACAAAAAAATCAGAATGTCAAAGAAAAATCCACAATTACAAAGATTTCAATACCTTTTCTGAGTCATTGGCAGAAGTCAATAAAAAAATCACAAAGGACAAGAAAATCCACAATACTAGCAACCAGTTCGACCTGGCATTTACAGAATATGTTCCTCAACGCGGTCTGCATTCTTTTCAAAGGCACATGAAGCATTGTTCAAGATCATCTCCTGAGACGTAAAAGAAGTCTCAATACCTTTGAAAGTATTTTTTTTTTTAAATCACAAAATACATTCTCTGACCACAGTGAAATTAAAGTAGGAAATTAAATTAGGGAAAAGATAATGATAAACGATCCCTGGGAAATTCCTAAACATGTCAAAACTAAACAGAACCCACCATTCAAAGAAAGTATTTTGAACTAAATGAAAATAAAAACAGTATCAAAAAGGTGTGAAGTGTTCCCAAGGCAAAAGGAGAGGGGAACAGAAATCACCATCAGCACAGAAAATCAATGAAATGGAAAACAAAAGACATGGAGGACAGTCCAGGGGATGACAGCAGTTTCCCATAGATCAGAGTGACTGACCTCTACCACAGAGACCATGAAGAGAAAGTGAAGAGAGTCACCAATGACAGGCTAGGTGGCGTCCCCAGATTCATCCATACGCAGTGGATAACAGGGCCAAAAAGTTTAGGGAAATCGTCAATAAATTCATCAACTTAGATGAAACAAAACGTCCTTGAAAGATACAACTAGGAAGCTAGCTTTTTCCAGTTAAAGGAGGAAACCGCACTAATTTGAGGCCCCTCCTTCTCTAACCAGAGTGCTAAAAAACTTCCCCTCTCCTGCTGCCTTAGCAACACATCACATCTTTTGATACTGTTTTTAGTTTCATTCAGTTCAAAATATTCTCTTTTGACTTATTTTCTGACTTGCCCAGTAAACATTAATGACATTAAGTTTTTTCACAAGGAAAAACCCAAGATGAGATGACTTTCCTAGCAAATGCCATCAACATTTTTGGAAGAAATATTAGTCCTACACAAACTCTTCCAGAAAATTGAAAAGGAAGAAATGCTTCCTTAGACAAGGATGCCAACATCAAGATAATACTCAAGGGCTGGGGTTGTGGCTCAGTGGTAGAGTGCCTGCCTAGCACACACGAGGCACTGGGTTCAATCCTCAGTATCATGTAAAAAATAAATGAATTCATAAAAAAATACCTAAAACGAAGACATTCCAAAAAAAAGTGAATCACTGACCAATGTCCCTCATGACCACAAAGTTTCTAAACAAACTTTAAGTAAATTGTTAGGCATGGTGGTGCATGTGCTTTACTCTCAGGCACCTGGGAAGCAGAGGTAAAGGAATCACAAGTTTGAGGATAGCCTGGGCAATTTAACGAGATCCTGTCTCAAAATATTAAAAGAGATGAAGAGGTAGATCAGTGGTAGAGCATGTCTGGGTTCAATACCCAGTACTACAAAAAAAAAAAAAAAAGTAAAAAAAAAATTTTTTAATATTATTTGTTGTCAATGGATTCTGTTTATATGCACTGCTGAGAATCGAACCCAGTGCCTCACACATGCTAGGCAAGTGCTCTACCACTGAGCCACAACCCCAACCCTTAAAATAAAATTTTTAACAAACAATCCAACAATAGACAGGTTACTCCATTCTGACCAAATGGGATTTACCTGCAAGAATGCAGGGTTGATTTAACATTTGGAGGGGGAAAAAAACCACACACACATAATGTAATTCTTCATATTAACAAGCTAAAATTTTATTTTTAAAATCATGATCAATAGACACATTAAAAAAAACATACCATTCTTTCCTAGCTTCAAAAGAAATTCACCACAAAATAGGAATAGGAGGAAACGTCTCAAACTAATCCAGGGCACTTCTAACAAACCTGCTGCCAACACCACATTTCACATCGAGGGACTGAACGCTTCCTCCCACAGGTCAGTTACCAGAATGTCCCCTCAGCACTTCTGCTCAAAAGGATCCTGGAAGATCTAGTCAACAAAGGATGAAAAATGAATAAAAGGCATCCACACCAGCAAGAAGACAACAGTCATTCACAGATACCAGATTTCCTAGGCAGAAATCCAAAGGAATGTACCAAAAAACTAATAACGGAGTTCAGCAAGATTACAGAATACTAGATCAACAATAAAAAAAAAATCCATCCTATCTCTATTCATTACCAATAAATAATCAGGATTTTTAAAGTAGCATAATTTATAGTAGCATCAAAAATGTGAAATAGGGCAGAAGGTGTGTATAGCTCAGCAGTTAAACACATGCTTAGCATGAGCCAGGGGCCAGGGCTCAATCCCCAGCGCAACACCCACTCACAAAATATATAAGGATAACTCAGGCAAAAAGAGGGAAGATCGGTACACTGGAAGCTACGGAATACTGCTAAGAGGGATTAAGAGACCTAACTCAAGAATAGCATGTCCATGGATTGGAAGACAGTATTCTTAATATTTCAGTTCTCCCCAAATTGATCTACAGATTTAACAACATCCCAGTCAACATGTATATTGTAGAAATTGTTAGCATATTCTATTATATGGAAATCTAAGAGTGGAGTCAAGAAGACCAACACTACTTGATTTCAAGACAATAGACAGAGATACAGGCAACAGAATTTAACAAAGGGTAAACACTCCATTAAGTCAGCAAAGATAGACAAATTGGCCTATGGAACAAAACAGTCCATAGAGACCCTCACAGAGATATGGACAACTGATTTTCAACAAAAGTGCAAAGACAATTCAGTGGAGAAAACATGGTCTTTTTCAACAAAAGAGAACAGGAACAAATGGATTTCTACATGCAAAAAAAAAAAAAAAGTTGAGTTTCAATTCACTACTCAAATCTTCATATACAAACTCTAAATGGATCATAGGCCTAAATGCAAAATCTAAAACTAAGACTTCTGGAGGAAAACACCCTTGTGACTTTGAGTTATACAAATATTTCCTATATATTACAAAAAAAGGGTCCATGAGACAAATCGACAAAATGGATTTTATCAAAATTTTAAACTTCTTTCCAAAGGACAGTTGAGACTGAAAAGAGCAGAGACTGGGATGCAATATTGATAAATCATAACTGATAAAGGATTCATGTTTAAGATATATCTAGAATTCTTGAATTTCAATAAAATAAACCATCTCCTAAAATGCATAAAGGCTTTGAAGAGACTTCAAAAATGATAAAGGAAAATACACATGTGAAAACACCCAGTTAATTAGAGAAATGAAGATTGACACAATGAGATGCCACTGTACCCTTATCAGACTGAAGGCCAACACTGGCTGAGCATGGACAAGGACGTGGAGACAGATGGCCTCCAGCACGGATGGGAATGCAGAATGGCACACCACTTGGGAACAGTTTGTCCATCTCCTAAAAAGCTATACATGTAGCGCAGGGATGCCGTGCCTGTGTATCTACCAAAGGCAACAAGACATGTGCATATGTCCAATGTTTGCACAAAACTGCTGTGACGTGTCACCGCCAGACACCGGAAGCAAATCACATGGCCAAACCACTTGGATGGATTCTTAGCACCCAATAATAGATGGGCCTCAAAATACTGACGCTGGATGTGAAGTACCAGGAAGAGAAGGAATCTGCTACTGGATTCCATCCACATAAATCCTCAGTTGTACAAAATGAACTCAGAGCAACAGAAGACAGGATGGTGGCAGGTAATGAGGGAGGAGGGTAAGCTCTGCAAAAGCAGTTGAGCTTGGGAGGCTGAGGCAGGAGGATCGCGAGTTCAAAGCCAGCCTCAGCAACTTAGCAAGACCCTGAGCAACTCAGCAAGACCCTGTCTCTAAATAAAACATAAAAAAAGGGCTGAGGATGTGGCTCCGTGGTTAAGTGCCCAGATGGAACTAGTGGGTTTTATTTGAGACAAGATGAGGTCTGGCTGTGAGTATATGCAACTTTTTTCCTTGTATTATTTTTAAATAGCACGGATACACCATGGTGACTGGCAACTGCTAAATACCCAAGAAAAATCATTCCAGAGCAGCCAGCCGGCATCCAACAAGCCATGGAGACCGTCCCAGGATGACACAACCACCACTCCTCAAGGACCATGAGGAGGAGCAGGAAACGTTGCTGATGAGCTCTTATTCATGGTTCCATAAAAGGCACTCTCATGTGTCCATATGGCAGGATGAAAAAGGGAAAGGTCACATTTCCTGCCTGCCATTTTTGCACCTGGGTTTTACCTGCACATTTGTTTTACACTGAGGCAAAGCCACAAGAGGAAAATGCAAAATATATACTTATATATAGTAAATGTATTTTATATGATATAGGTTTTTACATATAATGTATACATGTGTGTATACATGTATGTATGTGTTAGGCTCTAAGTAAACTAGTCAGCACATTTTGTTTTCATTTGCTTTTCAGGTTGCCAAGAACAGCCCTGGGAATGATCACCTCCCACACCAAGAGCCAGGGAGATGATAATTGGTGTCTGATGACAGGAGGTGACATTTTTAAGTAGTCACTTAAAATTTCAGCACATATATTCCATCCTTAATTGTGAAATTAAGTTTTAATTGTGTAAATTGACACCTAGATTGAAAAGGCAAGGGGTGGGGGTGAGCACGTACATGGAAAATGTCGTCATGAGCATAAATTCACCAATGTTTTATATTGCTTTGAAATGCAAACCAGATCTTGCAACCTGGAAGATCAAGTGTCATTTATGTAACAATGATCTTAAAATACAAGGTCTAGAAAAAGGTCTCTATCCATCTACCTACCTATCCATCAAAATAACTTCCTGGATAATATAAGTTTTGAGATTTTGAAATATTACATAATATTAATAAACCTAAAGGAAAATTATTCTTTCCTGTGAGAAAAAACACACCATCATGTGAGATGCTCATAGCAATTTATAGAAGTGTCAATATAGATGAAGGCACCAATTTTTAACATTTGTATATTGTTACAAGCTCATAACACTGAAAAGAGCCAAAGGAATTTGTACAGTTTAATACCAATACACTCAAATCCATAACACATGTCAGCCCATTGCGAAGCCCCAGCCACACTGTCACACAAAATGTAGAGCTGATTATTTCTGCCTCCACCCTCAACCCCACACAAGCTAAACATGAGGCTCAAACCAGATCCAATGTCGCTCCCCCAGCTGTGGGACTGTCAGCCAGCTCACTCACCAGTTAGCAGTAGTTACATAACTATTGCTCAGGGCTAGTAAACCATGACAGAGAAGTTACCTGAGGAAAGCAACAGTCCCTGATACCTGAGCTCAGGAACTCTCCACACAGGCGCATGGAGATACATGTGCAGAAGTAGCCGGCTGCAATGAAGACACATCAGAAACAACCTAGGTGGCCAGCAAGAGGGGAACGGGCATCTGACGGACTGGAATGCAGCGAAGGAGGAATGAACTATTCCTGGCCTTCCAATACTGTCAAAAATGACATGTTAAAAATGTGTTGCAGTATGATACCATCTGTGGGAAGAATAATCCCATTTCTATAGATAAATACATATCCACACAAAAGCAAAGAAAAAGAATGTAACTATACAAAATAAACTCACAATAGTTGTCATCTTGGAGTGGGGAGGAGGAAGGAGAGAGTGGGAGGGACAGTCCACTGCTACATGCAGGAATAATAAAAATACCATTTTATTCTGTTACTGTCTACCACTCCTTATACACAGCAACCCACTGCCAACACGGCATGCTAATGCTGTACCTCAGATAATCTGGCTGACCTTTCTAAAGCTTATCTGGGAAGAAAGAGAAAAAAAAAAGGAAAAAGGAGGAAAAGAAAACTATTATTCATAGCTGCCAGCTTAATGTTGTTCTGGAATGAACCGATTTAAGTAGATTCTTGCCAAAGTGAGAGGTTCAAAGACTGACTAGATGCAGTGGCACCAGGACGCCCTGTACAGCTGCCATTTCTCTGCAGAAAATGTACTTTTTTTTTTTAATCTTAGTAACATTTTGCGTATGGTTGCCATTATTTGCTGAGGGTGTTGAGCCGACAATTATCACCTCTTTCCAGACTGGGAGGTCCCTGGCTACACAGGCACATGCGGGCACAGTACCACACACAGCAAAGATGTTTGCCTAGACAAAGCACCAAAAAGAAGTGGTTTTCCTCCACTGGGGGCGGGGGGACCCACATAATGCAATTCCCAAGAAATAAACTTTGAATCAAAGACAAAACAAAAACATAACCAAAAACTCAGTACCAGCAGCAAACAATTGGGAAATGAAATATTCATGAAGAGGACGATAGTGTTGTTAAGTCACTAATTTCCCCTAAATTCACCTATACATTCAATGCCATCCCAGCCAAAATCCCAGCTGGCACTTCATACACATTGATGAGCCAGTCCCAAAACATATAGAAATGCAAAAGGTGTGGGACAGACAAAATGATTCTGCAAAGAAAAACTAAAGTTGGAAGATTTATAAAACTCGACTTGGGTACTCAGGTAAAATATACTCATCGAGACTGTAATGGGCATCAAGATGGACCTCCAGAGCAACAGGACAGGGCACCAAGTCCAGAAACAGACACACAGATACAGGCAACAGAATTCAGCAAAGGTACCAAGGCAATTCAGTGGGAAGGGGACAGTCATTTCCAGGAAATGGTGAAGTGAGGAGACATCATGTGGAGGGAGGAAAAAGAATACAAGTCTTACCTCATACCACGCACAAAGATCAGCTCAGAATGGATCGTACATCTAAGGGCAAAAGCTCAATAAGAATTCTAGAGGAAAACTTGGGAGAAAAGCTTACAATCTTGATGGAAAAGCACCAAGCACAGGGCATAAAAGAAAAAAGCCAGGGATGTAACTCGGTGGTAGAGTGCTTGCCTAGCATGCATGAGGTCTGGGTTCAATCTCCAGCACAATAAATAGAAATATATTAAAACTTAAATTTCCTGTGCTTCAAAAGACATCATTAAGAAAATGAACGTTAAAAAAAAAAAAAAAAAAAACCAGCCAGGTGCGGTGGCGCACACTTATAATCCCAGTGGCTAGGGAGGCTGAGGCAGGAGGATAGTGAGTTCAAAGCCAACCTCAGCAACTTAGCGAGGCCCTAAGCAACTCAGTGAGGCTGTCTCTGAATAAAACATAAAGAAGGGCTGGGGATGTGACTCAATGGTTAAGCGCCCCTTGGTTCAATCTCTAACAAAAAAGGAAATACAAGCCACATACTGGGGGAAAAATATTCATAATACATATGCCTGACAAACTTGTACTCACAATGTGAAAGAACACCTATGATTCAATAGTGAGGGACAAACTATAAACATGGGCAAAAGAATTGAGTGGAAACATCACGGAGTCAGAACAAATGGCTGACAAGCACCTGAAAAGGTGCTTATCAGTCACCAGGAAAAAAACAGAGGAAACCAGTGACTCCCTTAGCACAGCTAAAATTGGAAAAGACAAGATGTACAAGATGGGAAAGGCCTGGACCACCTGTGTTTCTGGGAGGACTATTAAACAGTGCCACTTCACCCAGCCCCAGGTCCCCACTCTCCCTGCCCTATACCCACAAAACAGCGCTAAAGCACCAAATTTACCAGAAGAGCACTGAAAAGGGGCCTATGTTCTCTGGCCTCCCACAGCTGTGTCTGAGAGCTCAACTGTCTATCACTCACAAGGCAGCCCCTGCCTCCAGGAGCTGGGATTCTGTGAGTAGCTAACTAAGACTTAATTTAGTTTATTGGTTAAAAGCCCGCTGTCACTACCTCAGGAGACCTCAATCCAAGCCTGAGGGGTAGCCCCCACACAATCTGTGAGCAAATTAGCTTCAATACTTTAAACTATTTTCACTGGTCTGTAAGCGAAGTCACAGACCAGCAGCAGTAGCATTCCTGAGCAGATTAGACAGACAGAACCCGGGGCCCCACCCAGACCCACCCATCAATCTGTGTTTAATGAGATTTGTGGCGAGGGGGCACGTGCACCCTCAGAGAAAATCTCCAGCGAGACTTCAAGCTGGACCACCGCCAAGGCATGACTGAGAAGACACAGGTGCCAGACTGGGGACACCCTTGTTACTCATCCTAGCTCTGTGGAGGGCACAGTGCAGGCCCAGGAAGCCAAGATAGAGGCTCTGACTACACAGGCTGTCCCTGAAAGGGCTGTCCTGAAGACACTTGGTTGAAAACAAGTTTTCAAGCAAACCTGACTTGGCCAAACCATTTTAGGTGGCTATTGCACCTCACTGGGGTCTGGGTGAATCACAAACAATCAGGAGAGAGGCAAGGGAGGAGGGGAAAGGGCTGGGATTGTGGACCTTCAGGAGGTCCTTTTGCAAAACGGATGGGGTTGGGAGTGTAGTTCGGTAACAACACTCCAGTGCATCCCTGGGCCTGGGTTGGATCCCCAGCACCACTCAAATTCCTATTCTGGAGACAGGCACAGGAAAATACATGCAAGAAAGAGTAGGGGAAAAAGCTTAAAAGCTATATGTATGGGTTTTCTAGAATAGAAAAATAGTATCAACCTTTTAACACAAAGGAAAGGTAGGTGCTTATAAATTATTCAAATAGAGGCAATTCAGTTATACAGATGAAACAGATCAAAGGTATTCCGTCACGTCACCTGTCTTTGCCACCAGATCAATTTTGAAACTCACTCTCTTAAAACAACACCTACTCCAAAGACCCCGAGATTCCCACCCCAGTGTCTGAGAGCACAAGATGAGGTCACTTATATTTGTGTACCCTCATGACTCACCCACAGCACCAGCCTGTAAGGGCAAAGGAAATGTTTGCTGGTTTTAAGTTCTTTCAGTAAGCTGAACCGACGGGCGATTCCTGACCCCAGAAAGCTGAAGGCTTTAGCTTGAGCATCGAAGGGTTTGCTCCCAGTTCACCACTAGGACAGGTAGAGGGTGCCAGCTAAGTGAGATCCCAGGACCACTTGGAAGAAAATCCCATGGGCTGAGTCCCCCAGCAATATTTATTGAGGACCTACCTCGTGCAGGCATCACTCTGGGTTGAGGGCGTGGGACATGAGGACCCCATCCAGGTGTCCATGATCGTGGCCTCTCAGGGCTTCTTCACACCCTCCACCTGGCACCTGAGTTCTGTAGTTTGGCGCTCATAAAAGGTCAAAGGTACTTGCTGGGCAAGTGGGTATTTAAGGTGTCCTGCCCATCCACCAGATGTGTACACGCTTTCATGTGCCTGATGTCCCTGATCACTCAACTCAGAAGACAAAGTTGCAAAAATTACCCTTAAAATCTGATTTTACCCTCCAGTTAGCTGCCCTGTGATTTTCTCCTCATTCGCTAATTTCTTTTCACTTTTTATACGCCCCTGTGGCTTCTGCACAATGATTCCAACAACCCAACAAACAACAACAGAGAAGAACAATGGAGCCAAGGTTGTTATGGACTCCTCAGCAGTGTCGCTTGTGTGTTTTAATCCTGAAAATTTTTCTCCAATGTGTTTATTTATTTAGTGGTGAGGGAACTTGAACCCAGGGCCTTGGGCAAGGGCTCTACCGCCCAGAGACACCCGCAGCCTTTTCCTTTTGCTTTTATGACAGGGTTTCCCTAAATTGCTGAGGCTGGTATCAAACTTAACATCTTCTTGCCTTGACCTCCCAAGCAGCTGGGATTACAGGCCTGGGCCATTTGGGCTTCATTTCTTTTTTTTAATTAAGGAGATGCTTGGGGATTTGCGCTTGGATCTCAAACACTCCAGGTGCAAGTTCTCAGGGCTACAGTCCCCGTGTCTGAAGGGAAAATACCCATGCCTTTTCTTCCCACCTGCCCAAATACTGATAATTAAAGTCACTTGGGAACACAGTATCCTAGTTATTTTGAAGTTTCCTATTTGCCTCTACACCTGCATGGTGGGCTGTGGACTTGATATATGTCCCTATGAATCATACTGTGTCGCTGGTACCAGCAAGCAAAGACACATATAACTTAATGTTCTTGCAGAAAAGAAAAAAAAAAAGCCATAGGCAACCCAACTTCTAGCTTCCAGAAACAGATTAAATCCCTTGTGGTGCAACCACTAAGCCGAAAGCCATGCAGCTATTACAGAGGATAAGAAAACCCACTTCTGCACAACGATCACATGAATCTCAGTACATACTCTAGTGTGTAAACTTTGCTGTGTCGACATTACGCAACACGTCGAGTAACGGAACTCGTTTATTAAATAATGCGTGCTTGTATTAATCGTGATTATATTGTATTACACCCACGTCGTTAGATTAGCACCGCATACACTAATACATAAAAACCCAAAGGGGGAAGTCAATCCGTATAATAGAAGGGCACGTTTGAATCGATGAACCTGAGTATGCACATAAATCGTGGAGAGCGGTGGGGCTCTGACCGTGCACAACAGCGTCACCCGCAAAACCCAGGGGCAGGGCTGCACCCAGAATGCTGCATTCCCGAGGAGGGGCATTGCTAAGGAGACCCCAGGTGCGGCTGCTGGTCCGGGGACCAGGGACACACCGAGAGCTAAACAGCCGCAGTCTGCGCGAAGGAGTCTGGGCGGTCACGGACTCATTCACCGCCCTGGCCGAGCCTACGCCTTCAGCAGGGCGACGCGGCCGGCCCCGGGGTCGGGCTGATCGTGACAACTGCCATCACGCCTCACTTCCGGGGGCCCTCTAGCTGCCACTAGCTGCCATCTAACTCCAGAGGGAAACCGAGGCTCCGAGACCTGCCGCGCACTGTCGCTCGAGTTCTGGCGGAGCCGGGATTCGAACCCTGGACTCCGGGACCCGACGAGCGCCCCACTTGTCGGTCTTTCAGGTCGGCGTTCTGAGGAGCCGGCGGCGACTCCGCGCACGCGGTCCCAGCGCTTCCCAGGCCGGCCCCTCGCCGTAGGGACTGGGAGCCTCCGGCGCGCGCTTGCGGAGCCCCGCCCAGCCGGGCCGAGGGGCGGGGCCGCGCTCGCACCGCGCTCGTGCCCGCGAGCGGCTCGCGGGAGCGGCGCCAGGATAGAGGTTCGCTGGGCCGCTGTTCCAACGCAGGCGCGGTGGCCAAGTGGTAAGGCGTCGGTCTCGTAAACCGAAGATCACGGGTTCGAACCCCGTCCGTGCCTGCCACGATCCTTTATCCGGGGGAGGGAGAATTTTTAGGCGGGAAATGAGCTTTCAAAAGTGCTCAACGAGGGGCACCGCTGAATCCATAGGTGCAATTGTTTTTCTTCAGTTGGCTCTAGACGCTTCTCCCACCCATGCAGAAGGCAGAAGGCTGGGTGGTCCAGCTTCAGCAGCGAACTTGACAGACCTACCCCTATCCCTTCATCCTCTGAGAAAACAGCCAGAGGTCCAGTGGACAGTGGTCACCTGCAGTGGTCATTCTGTTGGACAGTGGTCACCTGCAGACCCTGGCCCCAGGTAAGTCCCAGCAGACCCACCTAGCTGGTGGCACTTGGCCAGCTTACGGGCCACTTCACATTTTTCTGAACATTAAAATCCAATTTTATCCATCCTAATGAAAGAACGGCGGTTGCCTGACATGGAGCCCACACCCAGAGTCAGCTGGTGTCTGTCTGGCCTGCTATTTTTAAAAGGAAATCCACTGCAGGCATTGCATCCCGGAGGGCAGAAGCCCTGCCCAGACTTGAAGAAATTCTTACATGAAAAAAGAAACCTCTTGCTCAGAGTCTCCATTTGCCCCTCTGTAAAATGGGTATGTGGCTAGCGGTGGTATTGGTGACCAAGCTGCCAGAGATTGGCCACAGAGGCGGGCTCCATAAAAAGAGCTACATCACATCACACGGGGTTTCTTTATATCTTGAAAGGACGCACCACGGGGTTGCACCCCGTGGGTTCAAAGACACCACGGGGTTGTCTTTGAAGATGTCATGCAGTGACCTCAGCATTCAGGATGGGCCTCTTGTATATTCTAAAAAAGTTTAACCTAATTTGGGGAAACCCATGTCAGTCTAAGATTCCTAATTGGAGGAAGCATTAATGGAGCTCCCAGTGTGTGCTTGGTGGAACTGGACTCTGCATATCTTGATGAACCAGGCAGACCAGAGGAGGCTCTCGTAAGTTGCAAGAGAGGGGCTAGGGAAGCCTGCTGAGGGTCAGATGCCCCCCTGGACAGCAGTGGTCCTCACTTTTTGAGCAATGTAGCACATTAAAAATCTTGGACTACTTAGTGAGACCAGTCTCAAATTTTAAAATAAAAAGGGCTGGGGATGTAGCTCAGTGATAAAGGGTCCCTGGGTTCAATGCCCAATACCCACCCCTCCACACACACAAGCAGGTTCTAACTCTGTAGTTCTTGGGGGGAGGCACCTGAGATGCTGCATTCTAGGTGTGCTGGCTGCAGCCAGGGGATGGATAGAAGGAGATACATCAAAATAAGAGTTGTTGCCTTATGGGGAGGAAGTAGAATAGGGAAGCTGTGGAGAGGATACCATCCCTTCTTACCCTGGACAAGGTTTATATTTTCTTCAAGATGATAGTTTTGGTTTCTTTTTAAAATATTTTTTTAGTTGTTGATGGATCTTTATTTATTTTGTTTATTTATATGCAGTGCTGAGAATCGAACCCAGTGCCTCACGCATGCTAGACAAGCGCTCTACCACTGAGCCACAATCCCAGCCCCCAAGATGATAGTTTTAATGAGTAATTTGTCACCTATAAAGTCTCCCTATTGAAAAAGAAGAAGAAGATTATTGTTGGATGTGGTGGCACACACGGCAGGAGGATCTCAAGTTCAAGACCAGCCTCAGTAACTTAGTGAGGCCCTAAGCAACTTAACAAGGCCCTAAGTGACTTAATGAGACCCTGTCTCAAAATTAAAAAATAAAATTAAAAGGGCTGGGGATATGGCTCAGTGGTTAAGCACCCCTGTGTTCAATCCCTGGTACCAAAAAAAAAAAAAAGAAACACACACACACAGCCCATCAGATAGAACACACGCAAATTTGAACAATCCACAATTAATAGGCAAATGATTGCTGTCTCCACTGGTGCATCCATTCTTTTTTTTTTTCTTGGAAAAGAGCAACAAAACAGCATTTATATTCTTTATGTTCTTCACCACTAAAAATGTCCCCCAAGATTCCTCCCCATTAAAAATGTAAAAAGACCTCTGCTTCTGGGCAGGTAGGCCAGTATCTACCAAGCATGGAGCTATTGCCCAAATTTTCCAACTCCACCCCTCACTTCTCACACCCCTGCATCTCTGCCCTGGTGAAGAATATTTTTTTAGCAAAAGATAACTTTTATAATGTACTGTGGACAGCACATATGCAAAGAAAAACATTACATGACGTAACTAAGGGAATAAATTCACATACGGAGAAGTGCTTGCTGTTTTGTTTTTCAATGTTAAACCTGGAAGTAATACACAAATCCCAAAGCTGTCACCTCTGGTTGAAATCTGGAGATGCCATGAAGCTGTAAAACCAGTTTGTCAGGGGCTGCGGAATCAGACACTAGTGAGCAAAATCCTGAATTCAAGTTCCGTTTACACATTGATGGATAAAGCTGATCACGTGACTGAATAAGCAAGATGTGTTATGTTTATTTAAACCACTTGCGTTCATGAATATATAAAGCCATGTTTGGATTTCTTTAACTTGTGTATGATTCTCATGTCTGAAGGTCACCTTGAAGTCAGCTGCCTTTGTTCTGTGAAGAATCACTCCCAGATCTCTTAGATAGGTAAGGGGAAGGTAAGAAGGCCAGCGATGCGGGGAGCGGGAGGGAAGAGAGGCCAGTAAGACAGCACCTGGAGAGAACCAGGTCATGGTGAGAAAGTAGATGTGCGTAAGGAGCCCGTGGCTTTCTGGGAAAGAAGTTTAATGCTTCCAGCCCAGCTTCCTGTTATTCAGGGTCAATCACTGGCAGACCTTAACTTGGGTTTTGCTGAGCAAATCACCAGGCTGCGGCATTAAAAACATTTCCTTTGGTGTGTGAGGCCCAGAGGGAGCCTAGGTTCCCACAGCATCCCGGAGTCAGCAAGGGAGCACTACTTGTCCGCAGAGGCAATGCTACAGCCACTTCAACAGCGACACCTTGTGGCAGTACGAAGCAAGAGCAGTGCTAGACTGCTTCCGTGGGGGCCACACCTCTGCAGAAACTGGGAAGAATCTCCGGCTGGCCACCTAACTTCTTTGTACCTTAATTTCTCCCACTGTAAAATGAGAATGAAGCACACTCTCTCGCTTTCTCTGTTGCGGACTTCTGATGACAATCCCACGTTATATCCACCAGCCAGGATGGTTTGGTAAATAGCCATTCACCTCAAAGCCCTATAGGTAGACAGGGAAAGGGTGACTGATTCATTAATCTGAGGGGATGACAATGAATACAGTTGAGTAAGAAAAAAATTTTTTTTTGGTACTGGAGATTGAACTCAGGGGCACTCGACCACTGAGCTACATCCCCAGCCCTATTTTGTGTTTTATGTAGAGACAGGGTCTCACTGAGTTGCTTAGCGCCTCGCCTTTGCTGAGGCTGCCTTTTAACTTGCAATTCTCTTGTCTCAGCCTCCCAAAGTGCTGGGATTACAGGCTTGTGTCACCATGCCCGGCTAGAAATTGATATTTTTGATCTTGTCTTTTAAAGATACATTAAGGGAGTCAGGCACAGTGGTGCACACCTGTAATCCCAGTGACTTGGGAGACCAAGGCAGGAGAATTGCAAGATCGAGGCCATCCTCAACAATTTAGCAAGGCCCTAAGCAACTCAGTAAGACCCTGTCTCAAAATAAAGAATCAAAAGAGCTGGGGATGTTAGTCGTAAAGCACCCTGGGTTCAATCCCCAGTTCTAAAATAAATAAAGATGCATTAAGAGGCTGAGGGTGTAGTTCAATGGTAGAGTGCTTGCCTAGTATGCACGTGGCCCTGGGTTTACTCCCCAGAAACCACCCAAAGGAATAAGATATAATGATATGCATTAAAGTGCACATATTTGATGTGCACAGTTTGATGGCTTAGGACATATGCATACCCCCTTGATACTGTCACCACAAACAAGGTGATGAACATATCCATCACCTCCAAAAGTTTCCCTGAGACCCTTTGAACATATTTATCTATTTATTTTGGTGTGATAAAAGTACTTGACATGGAATCTATTAACGAATTTTTAACTATACACTATCACATGTTAGCTCTTAGGCACTATGTTGGCAACAGATTTCAGAATGTATTCCTCTTGGGAAACTATAACTTCAGGTCCCATTTTGGCTGGGGATGTAGTTCAGGAGTTGAGAGTTTGACTAGTATGCGTGAGGCTCTGACCCACCCTAGAACCACAAAGTAAAAAACAAAATCACATCTATCAAGAGATACACATGTATATGCATGTATTGGTTATGAGTTCTTAGGGATCTAAAAAAATTCCAGCTCCGTGCCAAGGCAGCCCCATGCAGCCGGCTATTGATAATGAAGACCTACATGTAGGGAAAGGAAGAAAGAACTGCAGGAAAAAATCACTAGTTTTTTCCCCTAGTGTCAGGGGCAAGAGAAGCAAAGTGGTTTTTGATTTACAACCTTTGCAGCACAAACTTATAACCATAGGAGCGGGGCCGGGGGAGAAGATGGGTAAAGAATAAACAGGTGCGAGGACTGTGGAGAGCAGAGTTGTTCACACAGAGAGGGCACCTGCATGGATCCAATGCCAAGTCCCTGGTGACATCGCTCAGTGTTGTCCTCCACAGTGACCCTCTTGCAAGAAGAGGCCTCCAGTCCACACCATCCTGGCAGGTCTCCATCTGGTCTGACATCATATGCTTAGAAAACGACATTAAAGAATTAAAAATGAGATGCTTAATAAGGGAGCGAGTGGTTTGTATACGTTCGTGAGCTGAGAACCACATTTCAAAACCAGAAACATATTTCAGGCACGAGTAGCACTTAAAAAGAAAATATTGTAGCAGGCCCCTGGAAGCAGCAGACGTTGTTTATACCACATCAGCTTCAGTTTTGCTGAGCAAATCACCAGACTGGGGCACAAGAGACATTTCCCATGATTCTGTGTTCCCTTTTGCCTCTGGCCTGCCTTCTAACTCAGGTGAGCATAACTGACCTGGCTCACTGGGCGAAAATGAACCACAAACCTGAGCAGTCACCAGAGGTAAAAGCTATCACCATTCACATGCTCAAGTAAGATGCCCCACGTCTTCCTTTGAGAATATGGTGGGTACACTCAACATTCGCCAGGGATCCTTGCCTTCTGGTAATCATGTCCCAACCCCCTTTCCTTGGACTGTGATATGAGCAAGAAATAAACTCTCACTGTGTTAAGCCAAGGAGAGATCGGGGTTAGCTGTTACCGCGGCTACCCTGCCCTCATTAATCTACCACTGTTCTCCACCCAACTGTTGTCCCCAAGGGAAGCTGCCCCTCTGCTACCAAATTTGGATCATCTGATTTTTTTTTTTTTAAGAAAAGCCAAAAGTCTGGATTTTTTTTTAAAAAATTAAATTTTCTGATTTAAAAATATTGGCCACTGAATCAAATTTATTATTATTATTTTAAATGCTCTGCAGGCCAAATTAAACACATCTGCGGGCTCAGTTTGGCCCTGTGCTCTGCCAATTGCAACCTCTGGGCAGAATGCTCCAAATCCACCAGCGTTTATTTTTACGCTGGCATTGGTCTGAGAGTCAGTGGTGTGGTCACGGTCCTACAGGTCCCAGGGAAGCATTCCACGCCCATAGGGAAGTTGACTTTTTCATTTCCACTTGGGTCAGACTTCCTGGTATTCTAGTTCTCCACAAACTTCAACCACTCTGCTGAAACTCTGAAGTCCTTTCTGAGTCTCTGGGTTATCAGGGACAGGCCAGTCAGGCCTCTTGAGTGCCTCATCCAGTTTGACTCCCCTGGACTAGGGGGCGGTATGAATGGGATGCCAGGGACAAGCCACCACATTTAAAGGAGAGAAGGGAGACGTCTTTGCAATTGTAAAACTATCCATAGCATAAAATGATCACCATTGCATACAATTGCTAATGATAATCTCTACAATTTATCAAGCACTTAGTATGCACCAGACCTATACAAGCACTCCATGGGTATCATGCAGCTTCATGGGTTTAACTTCCCCCGCCCCGTTACCACCAGGGAAACTGAAACTTAGGAGGGCCATGGGATTTGTCCCAGGTTACAGCAAGATTTCTGGCTTCTCTTCTGGTTGCAAAGCCAGACTCTTTACCAGCATCTTGCGTGTCCTTACCCCTTAGCAGGCAAGGACTTCTGTCCCTACCCACTAGGCATGCTCCATGACAGTTCGTTGTATCATAGGGTCCATCCCAGATGCCAACCAAGTAGGGCAGCGGCCTCCAGGGCCCCAAATTGCCCTGGGTGTTTTTGTTTTTGTACTAGGGATTGAAGCCAAGGGCGCTTTACCAGTGAGCCACATCCCCAGTCCTTTTTATTTTTATTTTGAGACAGGATCTTGCTGAGTTACCTAGAGCCTCCTAAGGTGCTGGGGCTGGCTTTGAACTTGCCATCCTCCTGCCTCTGCCTCCCGGCTTGTAGGGATTACAGGCCTGTGCCACTGGGCCTGGCTTGCTCTGTTTTTTTTTTAACCTCACAAAGAAATGTGGCTGAAAGCCTCTGCCCACCTGTCATCACAGACTCCGAGGGCCTGAGACATAGAGTGTGTACTTTCCCTTCGCTGCCCTTGACCTGGATTTCTCTCGTCGTGTGGGGGTGGGGTAGGGAACACAAGCATCATGGAGCAGGTGGGCAAGGGGCCTTCCACTGCTCCTGCAGAGGGCCTGAGGCTGGGGCAGGGAGGACCACCCCTGGCTCTCAGGGCACTCAGACCTAATCAAGTGAAAGCCACTTGGCCACCTTGTATTCAGAAGGATTTTTTAGATTAGATTCTTCACATTATCTCCCAAAGAGATCACAAGGTGGTCACAGCCTCCTGAAGGGGTCAAGGGAGGCAGAGGGCCATCGTGCCTCCTCAAACTGTGTCCCAAGATCTCAACTGAGGTGCATAAAAGTCTGTTTTCTATGCCTCTTGTCCATCCTGAATCTCCCCTACCCGCATTGCAAACACTTGGCTGCCTGTTTTTTACGGGCTTAACATTTGTTCAATGTAAGTGTGATTTTTGTATGCCTGCTTTGGAAGTTTTTAAATTTTTTTATGTTATGGGAGTCTGGGGAAACTGGGCTCCTTCCTGACCCCTCCCCCAGGCCACAGAGAGGTGTCATGAGTCCCCTTTTTACAGGCCAGGAGCCGGAGTCCAGGGCTTTCCCGAGGCTCAGGCCAGATTCTCCGGGGCTCCTGCCGCCTGGTGTGGCCTTTCTACCATTCTGACTGAGGCCTTGGCATTGCCCTCTGGCCAAAAACCTGGGTGCAAGTGGGGCTCCTTTCTGGGAGAAGGCAGCATGGGCCTTTGGGATTTCAGGCCAAAGGGCTATTATTTGGGGGAGTCTATGGTACTTTCAGCACCTAACAATTGCAGGTCAGTCGCCAGCCAGCTTGAGTCACGGGCAGCCAAGGCAGGCCTGGCCAGGGCCCTGCGTGGACCACCAAGCTGACTTTCCCTCTGGCAGCATCCAAGCAACCCCAGGGTCTGGGCTGAACTGGGGGTGATGAGCTTCCAGAATCCTGTGGTTCAGTGCACAGATGTGGGAGTGCCAGGAGGTCAGCACCTGCAGGACCCCGATCCAGAACTGCCACAGCAAGAAGGAACTCTTTCAGTTGCCCAAAGGGCCTCTGCACTAGCCATACCTGTTGCCTGGACTCTCCCCTCACAGGCCCAATATTTTCCCACTTTTTGGTTTCAGCTCAGACATCCTGTTTCCCAGGTATTAAGACCAAATATGAGCAACCATTGTTACCAAAGACTCCTCTAGTCCCATTCAGTGCCCCTCAGAGTCCTCTAAGGCAGGCCTCATAACTTCTATTACCAGTGAGGAACTTGAGTGCCCAGGGTTTCCCAGGCAGATGAGAAACAGCAGAGGGGACACAGCAACGGACCTCCTAAGAGGGGCTGGCGAGGCTGCTGCAGTATCTGTGGAGACTGCCCACAGTGGGACCTCCCCAGCCCAGCCTCGATTTCTCATAGTGCCCTGACCCAAGACAAGCAGGCTCCAGAGTGCGTGCCCTGGACCACGATGACAAATAGTAGTCACCTGTGGACTCAGGTCTCTCCCCTGGACAAAAGACTCCTGAGTTGGGGACAAGTCCTGCCTTCACCATGGCCCCAGCATCAGCTGTCCCTAGCAGAGAGGGCAGATTGTCCAAAAACAACTGGTCTCTAGGCCTTGGTCTTCTCAGCACAGTTGAAGTCACAGTTGAGATGCACAGCAGGTCTTCAGGAGGAAATAGGGGCAGTTATTATCAGCGATCTGCCCTTTGCCTTAGGAGGGGGTCTGACCTCTTTTGCCAAATTCCCTCTCCAGGTTGCGGTTGGAGGAACAGCTCCTGAGGGGCTGGGGACATGAGCCACAGGGCTGTAGATCAAAGTCCTGGGCAGGACGGCAATGACAGGAACCCCAGAGGAGCAGTGCAGGCAGTGCAGCCAAGGCAGCGGGAGAGGAGGGGCTATCTGGCTCACTCCCTCTGGCAGGTTCCAGGGGTCTCTGGAACCTCTCCTTGTCATTAGAACACCAGCTGGGCTGGGTGATGTGTTTTCTGAGTGTGACACCCGTTGGCCAACAGAGGACAGCAAATACATTTTTTATGATCCTGAGAGGCTCAGTCCAGTCACGTTTTCGCGCAGAGAGGCTGGGCGGTGGAGAGGGACAAGTCATGTCTCAGTTATTTGGATCCTCTTTGGACAAGCAGCGGCTTCTGCAATGGATCTGGGGGTTCCCTGGGAAGGGGTGTGAGTGGGGCAGATTTCAGGAGGGGGCTGAGCTGGAGTGCCATTTCCCTTGCTGGTGAAGCCAAAAGTACCTTTATGGGGGTGGGGGTGTAAGCGCCAGAGGTCAGATCTCTGCCAGGTGGAAAGTGTACCCTCAGGCCCCACCCCCAACCAATTCCCAGCACCTCCCTCAAAGCCAGGGGCTGCGGAAGCATTAACAAAGTGACTTTGGGTTGGGGAGGAGGAAGCACAACTTTATTTTTTTGGCCTTAAGGTGGGTTGGAATTTTGGGGAGTTCTTGACAACAGTGTTCCTGCAATTTCGGGGTTTCCAGAGGGGTGCAGAATCCCAGGAGGTTAGGGAATGCCGAGGCGTGGGTGGAAGAGGTGGGGGCCCGCCTGGCTTGACGCTGCTCCTGCTTCTGTTTGTACGTGGGGGTTGGGGGTGCTGAAATTGGGGGAAGGGCGAAAAGCGCCAGTGGGTGTTCCCGAAAGACGGGGGCAGATCCGGGGGCGGGCCTGCATCTTAAGTGGATGCGTCCCCATTTCGGGCACCCACGCGACCCCCGCTCAGGGATCCCTCCAGTGCGCTGGGAGGAATCCTGACCTCAACTCCCAAGAGGGAAGCCTAGCCTCGGCTGCCTCTCCCGGCCATGAGGACATTAGAAGTGGGGAGTCTCCCTTTTCCTCTGTCCCCCCCAGTTTGGAGAACCCCAGGCTCTGCCCCCACGGGTGCAGGCTGACGTCGCCGCCGCATTTCTAGGAATGCCCCTATCCGCAGACTATATTTGGCGAGGGTTTCTAGGAAGGCCCCCCGCCCCGCCCCCGCTCCCCCGCCCCCCGGGCGGCGCGCTGGCTCCCAGGCTCTCGCCCTCGCCCGGCCGGGGAGGAGCCGCCCCGCCGCCTGGGCCGCCGCCACCGCCTCCCCAGCGCGGCCAGCCCGGCCGGCCCAGCCCCCGCCCCGGGCCGACCATAGGGCGCTGGGGGGCGGGAGCAGGGGCGGGGGCCGGGGGCGGGGGCGCGGCTTTGTGGCGGCCGCGGAGCGCGGAGGCCCGGTGCAGCCCCGTCGGCGCTGCGCCCTCTGCAGAAAAGGATTCTCCGCGCCCCCTGCCCATCACTTGGATCTTGCCTGGGGAGGGGCGGGCTTTTCTGGACGTGCCCCCTGCCCCGCCACGGCGAGCGAGACGAGGCTGGGCTCCGATCGCGGCGGAGGCTGCGGGGCCCGCGGGGCGCACCCCGCCCCGCGCACGCCTGCCGGGAGCCCTGGGAGGCGCAGCCCGGGGGGCTCCCCGCACCCCGGAGGAGGCGGCGGCGGTGAGTGTTCGCGGTCTCCCCCGCGTGGCACCCTTCCCGAGCCCCGGCGCGGGTCGCGGCAGGGTGCGGGGCGGACGCCGGGATGGGGGGTGGGAACCGGAGCCGGAGGGTGGCGGCGGGGCAGCGCGCGCCTCTCCCGGGACCCGGCGCGACACGCGTGTCTGGGCTGCGATAGCGGCCGCTGCCACCACCCGGCGGCGGGGCCGGGCTCCCCCACCCCAGCCCTGTCCCCAGAGGGGCGTGTGAGGCCAGGAGGTGGGACGGGGGCTGGGAGCCCCCCACCTCGCTCGTGCTGGGGCTCGGAAATTCGCGAGGCGCTGAAAGCCAGCCACCCCGCCCCCACCCCGGAAAGCCCGTTTGGGAAACTGACTCGCTGCGTGACCCCGATATCAATGCGGTGCCGAGAGCAGGCCGCCCGCCCGCGCGCCGCGCCCCACTCCACGTGCGCCCGGGGCCGGACTGGCACGGGCCACGGGGGCCGCGTGCGCCTCGGGGGATCGGCCCCGGGGACTCCGGAAGGCTGGAAGGACAGTCCCCAGAGAGTTACCATCTTCCCCCGAATAAAGTTAGGTGCCCCCTCCCTCGAGGAGCAGGCGGCCCTGGCACGTTGGCCTTAGCCTTAGCCTTACCGGCAGGAGTAAAATAAAGAACTCGGTTCCGGGGTGCGGATCGGGGTGTCTGGGCCCGAGACGACGCCAAGTTAGAATTTAAAAGAAAAAAGTTAGAGGAAAAAAGAAAAGGCATTTTGACTGGGGAGGGGGTGGCGTTTCTGGTTTCTCCTGCTTCCAGTCCCCACTGAGGGGAGCGTTGGAATGTGCCGCTCGGATCCTCTGAGGACACATCCATATTTATAATTTATTTTTAGGAGAAGTTGTGAAAAAGGGAGGGGGGTTAAGTGGGGGAGAAAAGGTGTGCCTGGGAGGGTGGCCTTTCCGGAACCTGGAGGCTAATTGAGCTATTAAGGTGGAAATAATTTCTCCCAATCTGGACGAGCAGCAAATTTGACTTTAATGAGTGACAATTAAGGGCATAAATAACTAAACTTTATTTAGCTGGCGGTGGGGGACCGTAAGCAGCACCTCAGACACTGGATTTATGCGTTGCTAGGGGACTTTTGGGGAGCCCCTGGTATTTGGGGGACGCTTTCAGGCCTGAGTGTGTGGCTGTCCCCGGAGGTAAAGGACACTCCATGGAGTGGACGAATACGCCCTTCCCTCCCACAGTGACTGCCTGGTTTTCTGAGAGATGAACGGCCTTCCTGAGGCAGCAGCCAGCAATGATTCCTTTAATTATCCAGGATTCTCCCAAATCCTGCCTGTCAGGCAGCCTGCCCCGCGCGGTGAGCTGTGAAGGGGACTCACTTCGGGAGGAAGGTTCGGAGGCGGTGGGCCCAGAATCGGGGTTTTGAGGGCGAGATGTGTTTTATGTTTTATCCAACTGGCCCACAAAGTCCCGCTTTTGGGGTCATACTCTGCAGCGAGCGGTTGAGGCCCCTCCGGCAGCCACTGGAGGGTGGGGGCCGAGAGCGACATGGGGAGCAAGAGGCTTGTCACTCTCACAAAAGTGAAAGGCCGATGGGCGGGGGCATTCTGATGTGCGTGTGTCTTCTCGGTTTGCTGAACCCGCTGTGATTTCGAGGGCCTCTCCTTCCCGGGGAGGCCAAAAAGATACCAGGAGGTGCGAAGTACAAGGTCTCCCCCTCAACCCACCCCCACGCGGCTTACTGAGATGTTTTAGTGGACAGGATCCGCGGGGAATGAGCGACACATTGGCTGGCTGTATTAAAGTGTCTGAAACCCCCAAATAAAATACCATGAGCTCATACATCACAATGACATTAGATTTCTCTTTACATTTGTCAAGGGAGCAGGCTGCTTCTGTATTCCACCTGGAATCGCAGGTTTTCCTTGCAATTCTTTGCAGTCTCTTTTTTGAGGCATTTTATAAAGTGTGGATAATATGTTCAGGGAGAGTCTCTAAGGCCAGGCTAGCAGAGGGTACAAATGGCCCTCCCAGGACTTTAACCTTATGAAGTTGTAGTGATTTCTCACACACCTGATCTCCAGTTGCAACCTATATAGGTATCCCCCAAGCCTAAGTTCTTTTCATGAAGTGCTCACAGCAGGGAATAGAAAATGGAGCTGTACCTGAACAACTTTTGAACAGCAGAGTCCTGGGTAGGAGATGTGGTGATTTGATGGACGTGGCACATGGACACACAGAAGAGGTTTGTGCTGCCCTGGCAAAAGTTCTTTACTTACAGAGTTCTTTCTCTTTATTGTGGGACACGATGAAACAGCACAATTTTCAGGAGTCCACAATTCCAGCGTGGCTTGTCCATGGGAAATTGTCACACTGTGAATTGTGTTTGTGCTTTGCTGAATCGCCACCCTGAGCTGACTGTCAAATCCTATTTGCTTTGCTAAATAAGGATATCTCACCAAATTAGCCTTTAATGATACGTCTACAAATAGGGTGTTTTACGTGAATTAACGAGGCCGGAACACTGAACATTGTGCCAAGATACTGAGCTATAATTGAGGCGATGAAGCCGAATGTTAAAATTACTGAATTGTTAAGTGTGGAAAATCAGACGGAATTTAGTGCTAAATGTGAAACGATTTCTGCTTTAATGGTGAGCGTTCCCGAAGCACAGGCATTGCCTATATTCAGCCCTCTGAAACCGTGCATGTAATTATGAATACATTTAGCAAATCCACACCCCCCCCCAAGTTTTCAAACAGGAAAAGGAGTATGGAGAAGAGATTATAAATCAGTTCTTTTCAGGGAGGGGCTGTCATTAATTCAGCAAAGGACCCTAACTGCTTTCCGTAGTTTTACCTCCACCCTCCCCAAATAATAATAAAAAAAAAAAAAAAAAACCCAACTTGCAATTGTTGAATACACTGAATACAGTTTAACTTTTCTCCTTTGGCCTCTGTGTGTGAAATTTTCATTAAGCAGTTGCAATTCCCCCCTCCCCAAAAAGTGTGGATGTAGGAAAAAAAAAATAGCAACTTTGAATTTAGTTCTACACAATACACAAGCCATACAGGAAAAAAATATTTTTATAGAAAAGAAGTATGGTTGGGGATAAAACAGAGGTGAGGCTGAAATAAAAAATGATACTTCCTTCAAAATAAAGCATGCAGTGGTGGCACAACCAGTGAAAGCGGGGAGAAAGTTCTGCAAGGGACTCCTTGTATCTCTTGCTCCCTGCACCCCAAACCTAACAATTAGAACAAGAAATTCTGAGCAGATGAACTTAGAGCTTCCGAGGTGGGGAGATCACCCTCCCTTCATTTGGACTGTATCGCAAATACAGCTGTTTTAGGCCTAGGGATAAAAATTAGTTTAGTGAAGAGTTAAGGCAAACTCAGTCCTTAGAGTCACTTGCCAGAAAATATGTGTATGCCCAAACAAAACATTGTTGATCGGAGTTACTTTATGCTGGAATTTTCTTGCTGGCCCACGGTTCCAAACACAGGAAAATGTAAAATTCTTTTTGCTCGTTAGATTTGGAATGAGGTGAAAATAAACCGCAAGCAACAACACCGATACCACAGCATGATGTAAACAATTCTAAGCTTCGGGCCTTTTCAGGGAGGGAGGTGGAGCTTCCAAGGAGCTTCCGAGGAGTTGATTTGGGGTCCCTCTCTCACTGCCTGCCAGGCTGAGCCCCCAGCCCCTTCTCATGGTCTCTTTTCAAAGCAGTGTTCAGGTACTGCCTTCTTAATGTCCCCAGTTGTACGGGATGAGACAAATATTTACAAAGTTTGAAAATAAAGGTTCTGATTTTATACCTTCTTCCTTATATAAAATATCTGAGTTTTTGGAATCACAAAGCAAACTTGTCCTCAGTGAGTGGCCCTGACTGGGTACACCACTGCATGAGGGACATCCTGGAAGATGCCAAGGTGTCACCTAAGGCTATTCTAAAATGCTCTGGGAAGATGGGAGCTGTGGCACATTTAGGTTTTCCAGAGGAGTTGGCCTAGGCAGGGACGGAGCCAGTGGCCGGTGCAAGCCTGCCTAGCTGCAGCGTGGTGTGAAAGTTTCCTCAGACTCATGCAGCAAGCTTGGCTCTGTGCTAGACTCCTACACGAGCTCAGTGCTAGGGCCTGTTGGCATCAGTGCCCAAGACAGCCTGGACCGCTGCCAGCCCAGGCCCAGACATGGCCTCGTAGCTATTACTGGAGTCCCAAAGCCCAAACACCTCCCAGATAGGTGCCTAAAGGTCCCTCTTCCTAGGACCAAGATGGCAGCAGTTCAGCCATGAGGTGGCCTGTTTGGCTCCCCAGGGCAGCCTTCCCAGGGACTGCAGTAACCTGGTGATCACATGGGCTCTGGAATTCAGGGTGCAGAACCCCACGTTGCTCATTACAGATTTCCAAATGCTCAGAAACAGATGAGGCCGCCCCACAGGTTGGGAGCAGATCTGCTTTGTGAGCACACAGGAGCTTCCCCTGCAGAGCTGGGCTTCTGCAGCCTCTGTCTAAGGCTGTGATCCTTCACTCTGAGGTGGGCAGAGGAGCATAGCTCCCGGGAGCACATCGAAGCTGCTGTGCAGTTGTTTGCTATCTTTTCTTCAGCCTCAGGAGCCTCCCACCCGCCCTGGGAGCTCACCCTCTACTTTCGTCAGGCTGGCAGGCAGATCCGGGCCAGCAAAGGCAGGGCTGCAGCCTGGAAGTGCAGAGAAGGCCCTGGAGGGCGTTTGGAGGACCTGGAGGGAGGACCAGATGGGCAGAGAAAGGGGCCAATATCCGAGCCACCTTGGGGATCAGCTGAGGGCGAGGACAGAGTGGGCCTTCTGGGCTCAAATCTACAGGGAAAGGGTTTGCAGCCTGCCATGCCTTGGCACTGACTGTGCCCGCGCCGGGAAGTCGGGCCCAGCCCTGAGTCAGCCAAGGCCCTGGGACTCCCATTTGGCCCCAGTAACTGGACTCTAGGCCACCAAAAGGCCTCATGGGTTCCTGATTGTATCAGGATGGCATTAAAAGGTCCCCACGAGGTGCTTGTGGACCGTGCCATATTTAGTCTCAGGTTCACCCAGAGAATATTTTAGGTGCTGCCTGAAAGGGGAGATCTGGGCCGGGTTGCTGGCTGTCACATGGCAGGGATAGGATCACTCCCTCTCAGGCCTGGCCCAGATGCCTGGAGACTCTGCCAGAGCTTCAGGGCCATGCGGCGGGTGCCAGGGAGCCAGTGAGCACCCCAGGAATGTGCCAGGACAGCTTTTCACCCCGTTTTCATTCTGACGGTGATAAGGCCACATCCATTCACAGAACTGACAGAGGCTGTTTGAGCCCCTCTCTTCTCTGAGATGGCCTGGTGTGATATGCCAGCTTGCCAGCTTGCCTGTGAGCAGCCTCCTCCTCTCGGGTGTCAGCTGCTGGGAGGGGTTAACCCTTTCAGGGCCCTTAGGCACTGGCTGGCCACAAGGGCACTTCCATGCAGAGACCTCTAAGATCATTTGTCCTTAATCCTCAGACCTTAGTGACCAGCCCAAGAGGGGCACCTCGACCTTAGCGGTGACTTTGCCCTATCAGTGATAACCACCAGACTCCCCTACCTGAGCCTTCTGGCCTTGGAAATAGCTGCTCACCTTCCAGATATTTTCACTTGGGTTGCCAAGCTGAGCGACTTCCCACAGTGCAGAGAAGGCATCTGGATGGATTTGGTTGTTCCCTTGGATCATCTTGGAATGATCCTTTGGGATCTGGGGACAACACTGCAGGCTCCTGAGGGAACAATCCGCGTGACCATTTCCAGAACCTGCTGTAGGGTCCTCTGGGCGTGGAGGGGGTGCCTCTGTATTGAAGCTGCCTCGTGGAGACACGCGGAGCCCATGATTGCTACCCTGACGCGCCTCCTTCCCGGCACACCCCGTGAGCGTCCACTTGTTTGAACTTCACTCTAACTTTGTGCATTTTCTCCTTTTTAGTTTTGGCTCTTGGTGCTCTAAGAACCAGCATTTCCTGCCAGCTGGTTGGTTACCGCAGGGAAAATGAGGGACTTTTGGGGGCAGATGTGTTTCCATTCCACTATCATAATGCCCCTAAAAATCCTTATTGCTCTTGCAGTATTCCTCGGGGTCCCTGGGCCGGGAAGATGCCGTTCTGAGTTCCTCCAGCCGCTCAAAGAAGAGGGAAAGATGTTCCCTGAATTCTGCTCTAGTTCCTCTGGTTTCCTAGTAGATGCCCCCTCACTGGGCTCAGACTGGTACCACGAGAAATAAAAAGATGCCATCCACAAACACTGGTTGCTAAACACTCTTTTTGCCCTCCAGGGGCAGAACATTGGCGATGGGGCCTGGGAAGAAAGGCTGGAGTCCTCCTCTGCTGGGGGTGGGGCGGGGGGTAAGGGGCGCTGGGGAAAGTGCAGGGGGGCGGGGAAAAAAAAAAAAACAAGCGCTACCTGTTTGACGAGGCTTGGCCTTCCAGCAGGGCCTCCGGGATCTTCAACTTGGCAAAGGGCCCCTGGCAGTCCTGGCCTGCCTGCCAACTCCCTAAGACAGGATGCTTTTCCACTCTCTGCCTCAGTTTCCCCATCCGCCAGGGGAGAGGAACAACTCTGCTCTAGCCTCCAAGAGTTTTTGGACGTAGCCAGCATTATCATGAGCTCAAGTGACATATAAGCTCTCAAGGTTTGAAATTGTTGAAAATGGGGAAGTCAACACATGGAACCTGGATGGTATTAATACTAACATTTACTAACACATGACAACAACTCAGACAGGAGGGGGAAGCAGCCTAGCAGTAAGCATGGTTGCTGGAAGCAGCCACGCCTGCATTCCAGCCCAAACTCTGTGGCTCTCTTACTGTGTCACCCCAGGGAAGTGACTCAACCTCTCTGGGCCTCCAGTTCCCTATGCATGAAACCCACAGCTTGCATCAGAAGTTTCTCAAGTCTCTTGTGCATATGCAATGATTTTAAGTGATACCTGGCTAAAGAAGTTATGTTTAAAAAAAAAAAAACTTTTTTGTAGTTGTAGATAGACAGCAAGCCTTTAGTTTATTTATTTTTATGTGGTGCTAAGGATCGAACCCAGTGCCTCACACATGCTAGGCAAGCGCTCTGCCACTGAGCTACAGCCCCAGCCCTTAAAGATGTTATTCTAATAGGTATTTCTTTGTGTAGCTAGTTTCTATTTATGGCAATCAACTGGTTTTCCATTTAGGGTAGGGACGTAGGGCTTTTTCAAATCAATTTATGTAAATAAAAAAGAATGGGCTTCTCAAAAGAAAAATAAGAAACAAATATAACACGGGTGGCAGAAATCCAGATGGGAGTTTGTAAAGTTTCACACTCACTATTAAGGAATTGTTTTTCCTTTTAGGGGTTTCCTGCACCTTGTAGCTGGTGGGGAAGGGTGAGGAGTGGGCTGCAGATTCAAACCCACGGAGCACTTCAGCTGCCACAGACCCACCTGTCCCTGCTCACCAGCTCTAGAGGCCCCTCTTGCCTCACACCCACCCACAGCTCTGATTTGTGTCCACCCTAGGATCATGTGACCCAGCGCCCTCCTTCTTGGCCAGCGCACCTCTCTGCACCTCAGTTTCCTCAGGGGAGAAGTGGGGAGAGCAAGGTCTCTGGCAGGCCAGCATGGGGACCAGCCAGTTAGGGAGGCTTCACACAGAAGCAAGGGGCCCTGGGGTGAGTGGGGCACCACGGCACCCTTGGCCACAGGGACACTCATCCAGCAGGCTGTGCAGTGGGGCCTGGGTTCCAGCCCCCCGCCCAGGTCCCTGGTTTTGCAGGGAAGCAGCCAGTGGGCACTGAGTCCCAGCCAGCAGGGCAACTCCGGTTTCACTTTCTGCTGTGTCATGGGGTGCGGGGTGGCAGAGGGGCCCAGCTGGCCAGCTGGGGCGGGTACAGAGGCCTGTAGACAGCTGCTGGCCCAGCTGCTGGCACACACCCCCTACCCCTGCCCTGTAGCCTCAGGGTGGGGGCTGGGCCCTCACAGCACCCCTTAATAGCCTCTCTACCTGCACCGTGGAGAGAGTCCCAATTGAGAAAAGCCGGGACCACGCAGGGTGGCTCCTTGAGCTGGTGGGGACTTCTCCAAATGAGCCTTTAGGCCCGACAGGCTTGAAATGCAGAGGACTGTGACTGGGCTGGATGTGATCCTTGGCTGGACCCCAGCCTGCAGTCTTCCTGCACAGGACAGATCTGTTAAAGGGCCTACTGTGTGCAGGCACAGTGCCAGGTGCTAGAGGTAGGGCAGGAGTGTGACGTAGCCCTGTCAGGGCAGGTGGCATGAGAGTGCGCCAGATACGGACAGTCCCACATCACGGGGAAGGTCCCACTTGGTGTCAGGTGTGTGCGTGTTTCAGTAAGATGTCGACTCCCGGGACACAGGGCTGGTCGAGAACGTAGCCCTGGGAGCCAGCTGTCCCATGTCTGAATCTGGGCGCTGCCGCTGACTGGCGCTGTGGCCTCTGGTGAGGGACAACTCTCTGTGTCTCAGTTTCTCTGTCTAGAATAATGGGGCGCCACGTAGGGCCCCAGTGAGGGTGGAATAAATGAACTTCTCTGAAGAACCGAGAACGGTGCCTGCAGTGACTCTTAACTGTCCTCAGTATCCCATAATATCTAGGTGAAGTATTATTATAACATGAACTATGACCACCACAGAGGCTGGGGACAGCGGGAAGATGGCCAAGCCTGTCTCCCAAGCTGAGGGTCACATCCGAGCCACAGCCAGCCCTCAGCATCATCAGCTTCAGAGGCTGAGGGAGCTGAGGCCTGAGCTGGGGGCTGCCCGGCAGGCGAGCAGTTGATCTGAGGGTTGGGGCTGTCTTGGGCCATCTTCCCGGTGTGGGGTCCTCACGTGGTTCCGCATCAGCTGTTGTCATCCTAAAACCGTAAACCATTTTGGAACAAGGGGCCCCATGGTCTCATCTGCAGGTCACAGGATGGGTCCTGCCCTGGCGGACTCAGAAGCTGTCCCTGTTAACTGCTCTCACACACCTGGGCCATCCATAGCATCTGCAGTTGGTCGAAATCCCCAGGAGACGATGAAGGCCTGTTATAGGCTATGCTCCCCATTTGTCTGCTTCTTTCCCCCACGAGAAGGCAGGCAAGGGCAGCTGCTGAGGGTGGACACCATGTCTCCTTCATGGCTCTGTCTTGGGGTCCTAGCATGTACTAGGTGCTCAGTTAGTAGTTGTGAGCTGAAGCCATTGAATTGGAGGTTGCTGCAACTCCCAAACCAAACCTCCTTCATCCACTCCTTCTTGGGAAGCTGGTCACTGTTGCTGTCTCAGTTCTGGCCATGCCTGCTGGCTCCTGGACAGCCCTAGGGGTACAGAGGCTATGTTAAGGTCCACTCCGCCCTAAGCCTGCCCCAGCAGCTTGCAGTGGGTACCTGTTCTACAGGTGCTGGTGTCCCTGAGGCTCATTAAGGGGAAGAGGCTGGGCACCCAGCAGACAATCCTCAGGTCTCCATTCTGAGCAGGTTCAAGACTCAGCTGGAGGTCAGGGGTCAGTTTCCTGGACTGTCCAATGAGAGGGTTTAAGGTCAGGACTCTTTTTCCTCTGAAATTAAAATTCATCCACACTCTCAAAACTCCAAAGTATAAAATATTACCAAGAAGCAAAGAATCATTTCAAAAACCTTTCAGATACCTTATAACAATAAGTAACGTTCTCACAGGCATGATCCATCAGTTCAGACGACAACCTATGAAGTGAGCATCATTCTTCATTTGCTAAATAATGTCATAACTACAAACATAAAGTGAGTGCTTTGCATGTACTAAGCACTGTACATGCGTGAAATCATTTTAGTTGCACAAATAACAGAGATGAGAGGTACCAATACTGGGCCTTGCTTACTGATAAGAAAATGGGCTTGGAGAGATAACCAGACTTATCCAAGATCACACCTGGCATGCGACGGGCTGGGGTCCAGTCCAGATCTTCCATCGCAAGTGTCAATGATGTTTTCTGTAAAGGGCCAGCTAGTAACTATTGGCGGCCTTGCAGACCTGCTGCAGATGCTCCGCTCTGTAACTCAGAGCCACAGACGTTGCAGAAATGAATGGCTGTGGCTCAGTGTTCCAATAAAACTTTATTTGTAAAAACAGGCCACAGCTGGCCCACTCCTGTTCCACACTGACAGCTTGCCTTTCAGTGAGGCCAACTTGGCCCCTGCAGTGTTCTCTCCTCACCTGTGAGGTGACTCAGAGTCACATTCCTGAGCAGATGGCCACTGTCTCTGAAGAGGTTGACTCTGGCTCCCCTGTGGAAATTCTAAGCTCTTAGAACTTACACCTATTAGGACTTAACTAGTGACTCACTGCTCTCCTAGAACACCTTGGGGGACTTACTCCAGTCCCCGGAGTAATTTTTAAAGAGAAAAATAAATGTTGTAGTTTAGGATAATAGCACACTTTCACTGTGGAAGGCTCTTCTCTGAAGTCAGAATGAAAGAGAAAGAAAAATGTCTTCAGGTACAAAAAGGTCTCCAGGCAGAGGAAGTCGAGGGTGCGTGCATGCGGGGAGAGAAAGGGTTCCTGGGACTGGAGGCCACAGCCTAGGGACGGCTAGCAGGAGAGTCAGGGAGTGGAGTGTAACTTAACAGCTTTTTTTTTTTTTTTTAGATATTGATGGATCTTTATTTTATTCATTTATTATTTAAACGTGGTGCTGAGGCTCAAACCCAGTGCCTCACGCATGCTAGGCAAGCGCTCTACCACTGCGCTACAGCCCCAGCCCCACTTAACAGCTTTTTGAGATATAATTCCTGTAATCTCCATTCACATTTTAGGGGTACAATTCAATGGCTTTGGGCATGTTCAGTCACATAAGCATTATCACAATGAATTTGAGAACATTACCATCACCACAAAGAAACCCTGTACCTATAGAAATCATCCTGCCCCACATCCTCCAGCACCCCCAACCCTGGGCAATCATTAATCTACTTTCCATCTCTGGATCTGCCTTTTCTGGACATTTCATATAAATGGAATCATATAGTACATGGTCCTTTAGGTTGGGCTCTTTTTCTTGTGGCATGATGGTCTCAAGATTCAGCCACATTGTAGCACACATCAGAACTTTGTTCCTTTGGGTGGCTGAATAATATTCTATTGTATTGGACATACCATAGTCCAATCCATAGTCTTTATCCATTCGTCGATTGGCAGACATCAGGGTTCTTTTCACATTGGGTGATTATGAATAACAACTCTGAATGTTCATATGTGTTGTGTGTAGACATAATCTTCATTTCTCTTGGGTGTGGAACTAGGAGTGGACTTGCTGGGTCATAGAGCAGCCTGTGTTTAACATATTGTGGAACTTCCAGAACCAGGTCTTTTCCACTGTATTACAGAATTTTCCTTCCCATCATCCAAGGTGGACGACGGTCATCTTTTGGCCTGGTTTCTGAGCCTTCCCTCCTCTCCGTCTCCACTGAGTATCTTGAAGCCAGTTCCAGGCATGCATCTTGTGTGGTCTCTTGGCCAAGGGGTCAATGTTTTATTTTGTCCCAAACCTTCAAAGTCTCCTATTCCCACATTCTTATGTGGATAGAATTTGGGGAGAACAGGGCAGAATCTAAAGTGGGTCAATGGCGGGTGGGACAAGAACGACTCTGAATGAGGCAGGACCAGGCATGTAATTTGGGGGAATCCAGGGTGAAATGAATATGCAGAGTTCTGGTTCAAAAAGAAAGAAGTTCAAGGTGGCCATCGCAGAGCCAGGCACAGCCCTGTGACTGCTGGGTTGCATGCAGGGAGCCAGCCGTGCCCCGAGGCCAGCCAAAGGTGCCCAAGCAGCACTGATTCAGCAGATGCAGGAATTTAGGACCTCAGTGCCTGGGAGACATAAACACCTCTCACCCCTAATCCCAGGACAGCTTCCAAGGACTGTTGGGTCCCCTATGGCATGTGGGACAAGATTTAAGCCCATTTCATTTGAATCTCCAAAAATAATATGACCCCAGATGACATGTGGGTTATAAGCACTTAAAAAAAAAATAACCATTTGTCTTAAGTCTTCTTCCCCAAGGGCTCACAGCTGTTTTATTTGGCCATACCATTTTGTCCTGGATTCTGAGTGTCCCCTGATAGCCTAGCAGATGACCGGGCTGCAGTATTAAGATTACAGACCCACTGAGCAGCAAGCAGTCCACAGGGGACCAGGGATGCCCAACAGAAGCAGGTGGCCGTGGTAGATGCTGGCAACCTATCGTGGCAGCTGATCCCTCCAGCCTGAGGCAGAGCCCATTATCCTCAAGAGACAGCCTCCACCAACCCCATGAGCCTCGCTTCCTGTGCTTACCTGGACTTCCGCCCGAGGATTCATAATGTCCTCCACTCCAACACCCAGAGATTCACAGCCCCCATGTGTGTTGGGATGACGCCCCAGGGTACATTTTACCCCCAGCCTTTTCACGAAGGGGTATACAGCCTGCCTGGGAAGGAGGCCCAGGCAGGCCGGGAGGGAGGACAATGGGAACTCAATGAGGGGAGAAGAGTGAGACGCTAGGCTCCTCCCGTCCCTGCAGGATGCTCAGTCACCTGTTCAACTACCCTGTGGACCGGTGTGAGCGCTGTCAAGAGCTATGAGACAGACACGGTCCCTGCCGCGTCCCGCTCCCCCACCACCTCCCGACAGGTGTGTAATCAGAAGAATTATCATGGAATTATATTGCTCCAACTCAGAGTATAGAAGCGATTTTTTAAATGCACCATTTTATGTCTTTTTTTTTTTTTTGGTGCTGGAGATTGAACTCAGGGGCACTCGACCACTGAGCCACATCCCCAGCCCTATTTTGTGTTTTATGTAGAGACAGGGTCTCACTGAGTTGCTTAGTACCTCACCGTTGCTGAGGCTGGCTTTGAACTCACGGTCCTCCTGCCTCAGCCTCCCAAAGTGCTGGGATTACGGGCTTGCGCCACCGCGCCCGGCTCATTTTATGTCTTTTAATGATCCCCAAATTTAAAAGTTACACCAACCTATAGGTTAAGAAAAATAGTACAGAAGAGAATAATGTAAGAAATAAACAGGCTCCTTTGCAATTTTTCTCTAACTCCAACCTCACTGAGAAGTAGCCACTTTATGCAGTTTGTACAATCTCCATGCCTTTGGTGGCATGGTCAAGCGTGGTCAGATGTGTGCCTTTTTTTTTTTCCTTTTGCTCCTAATGTGAAGAAGGTCGAGGCGGGTGTGGTAGCTCACACCTATAATCCCAGTGGCTGGGGAGGCTGATAAAGGAGGATTGCAAGTTAGAGGCCAGCCTCAGCAATTTAGCAAGACCTTAAGCAACTTAGGGAGAACCTGTCTCAAAAGAAAACAATTTTAAACGAGCTGGGGATGTGGCTCAGCAGTTAAGCAAGTGCCCCTGGTTTTAATCCCTGGTACCAAAAAAAAAAAAAAAAAAGATCTAGGACATTACAAGAAATCCTGCAGACCACTCAGCGCTCATCCTTCTAATGATGTCCAGCATCCCACCACACTTGACCTGTCCCCTACTTGTGTTAGCTCCAGGATTTTGCTTTGCACACATAAGATTAATTCCTAGAAGTGCAGTTTCTCACTCAGAGAATATGTGCATTTTAAATCTCTACAGCTATTGCCCAGTGTCCTTCAAAAACACTATAGCCTTCTTAAGCCCCTGAACAAGTCATGTGGGGGTGCCTGTTTCTGACACTACTCCTACCCCAGCAAGGATGCAGTGCGGCTGAAAGCCAAAAATTCCCAATAAGGTAAGTGAACTTTCTACATGGACTGAGGTTGGGGGTGGACATGGCCTCCGAGGTTGTCCCTGTAGCTTTCCAAGGAGACGAGCCATTCGGAGCTTTCGGTAGTTTGGGTTTTATAAACAAAGACAGGGTTTGGGGAGGTGAGCCAGAACTGTGCAGCAAGAAGCACTGTGGGCGCCAGTATTTATTTCTCCAGCACGGTTAGAAGTTAAATATGGTCAAAACATATTCTTCTTTTTAATTTACACAAACAAATATGTTCCCAGGCTGACACCTCCGATGCCAAGTTTCTAGGGGAAATGAAATTCTGCTGTGAGATTATAAACCACTAGAGAAAGGACGAGGATGGAAAGCTGGCTGTCCACGCCCAGAGCCCGGCCGCTGAGAGGTGTCTCTGTCTCGGTTGCAGATAAACCTGCCAGAAATCCCAGCAAATGAAACGTGCAGTGTGTCAAGGCCAGATAAAATTCTGATAAAAAGAGACCTGCTTGGCTTGGCATCCTCTCTCCTGCCAGTCAGGAGGCCGCAACGATGTTTCCAGAGCCGGCTGATGAATCAAGGGAAAGAAAGGAACAGGACATTGAGTTGCCTTTCAGGGCTTGTGCTGATGTAAACCCCAAACAACTCGAAACGGTGCCAAGAGAGGGGATTAAAGCAACATGTTATTTGGAGTGATTGCTTAATTTATTGAGCTGCGGCGAGGTCTGGAATGAAATGGAGCCTTGTAACCGATCACCTCCTGCTGCATTCGGACTTCTGCAACTCAGGGCTGTTTTCCAAGAGTTTCTCTGGAACAGCTTGGAATCTTTAGCCTCTGTCGTGGGGTGCTTCTGAGCACTCGTTTTTCCAGGCATGCTTTATTTTTTTTTTTAAGACTGGCAGGCTGATATGAATAAAGAAAATAAGCGGTGTTTTATTGAGTGCCTCGTGTGCACCAGGCACTTTATATACATTATCTCTAATCCCCACAATTTCCCTGTGATATAACCCTCACTATTCCCTGGGTTACTGTAGGAAGCATGGGGTGTGAACTTTCGAGAGCAATGTGGTCCAAGATAGTGGCTCCTAGCCACTCGTATAAATTAGATAAAATTAAATGTGTTTAAAAATTCACTGGACAGGGTATACTAACAACAAGTTCAAGTACCCAATAGTCCTGTGTGGCCGGTGGCCACCATGCCAAACACTGCATATTTAGGTCATTTGGGTGATTGTAGGAATTTCTGTTGCTCAGTGCTGGTCCAGGGGTCTCATAGCCTGAAACAGGAAGCACCAGAATTCAAACTCAAGCTGATGGGCTTCCATGGCAAAGCTTGGCTACCATCCCCTTTGCTGAGAAGCAAGGAGCGGAACAGTGACCTTCAGCCCAGCTGCATGTTAGAATTACCTGGACTTCCTTTAAAAATATATATATTTTGCAGGGCTGGGGTGGTGGCTCAGTGGTAGAGCAGTCACCTAGCATGTGTGAGGCACTGGGTTTGATCCTCAGCACCACATTTATTCATTAAAAATAAATACAATGAAGGTATTGTGTCCATCTACAACTAAAAAAAAAATTTTTTTTTAATATTTTTTGATGATAGGGTCCCAGCCCCAGAGATTCTAACCTGTGATCTAGGGGGATAGGGACAGGCATCAGAAGTTTTTATTATAATTCCCCCATAAGACTCCAGTGTGCAGCCAGGATGTAAAAACGGCTGGATGGGAGGATCCACACTCAGGACGATGGAAAGGGCTGCTCGGTCTCTTGGGGACCTGGAAATGGACTTCTCCCAGAGCAGTCTTGTGGGAGAACCAAGGTTCACAACCATTGGAGACGTAAGGGCTTCCTCACATGCTTCCAGCTTGATGGGAGACACAGTGGGGGACTTTGCTTTTAGACACCAGACTTGGTCACATGTCATGGAAGAAAGAAGAGGTGTGTGTGAGATCACAGAGATGAGTGAAAACCTGTGGCTTGAACTGGAAGCTTCAATATGAACCTGTGCTCTCCTCCTGTGCCTTACAAACAGGAGTGTGTGTTTGCTAGCTCTGTCCACAGAGAAGTGAGAAATAACGACTTATTGCATTGCAGTGAGCACCCCATCACCCCGGTTATGGTCTCTAAACACCACTGTCCATTAGAATTCAGGGCTCCGTGGAGAAATGGCCAAGTCCCAAATCTGAGGCAAGAAATGTTGCAGGTGCACTGGGAATATCTTGTCACCAGGAAGCAAGACAGCTGTTGATGACTACTGGGGTCAAATCCAAAAGGATACAGGAGGCAACATGAAGAGGCATGGCCTAAAGGACAGCTTGAACATCCACAAGAGTAATAACTGCAAAGTGGTGCTGGGGGCAAACTCAGTGATAGAGCACTTGCCTCGCAGCACCAGGCCCCGGGTTCCACCCCCAGCATCACAAAATAAGAAGAACCACAACGATGTATTTAAACATATAATGTCCAAATGGTGAGTTCACAATGATGCTTAGGGGAGAAAAGAAAAATGTAAACTCATTTGTCACCTTGGGAGGATATTGAGAAACCAAGTCTTCATTTTGGAAACTGTCCCCATACAGAGGAATCTAGCATTTATCCCTTATTGGTATCAACCATACTTTATGGTAACCAAACCTCAGAAGTTGCTACTCTTTATAGGAGTCTTCCTGCTAATGAAGTATGACTGGTATGCCACTGTTTTGCAATCTCTAAAAATGTAATGGTCTAGACGATAACAGTCCCTTGCTGCTAATGTCATGGAGAAAGATAACCAGATCTGTGTCTTTGAGTGAATGGAATACAAAATAGCCATAGGAAACAGTCAAAGAGAAATCAAACATGAATCTAAGTGAGCTTCCAGCTCTACCAATTTATAAGAAGCTCAAGACAGAAGAACATGTTTAAGACCCTTCAGGGGGTGCAAGAAGCAAAATCCAGACTGCAGGAAACTCCACACAACTAACAAGCCTGTTTCTTCAACAAATAATTCTCAAGGGAAGAAATGTAAAGGGAAAGAACCTAAAGATTAAGAGAAATGAAGGAAACACACCAGCCAATGGTAATCTATGAGCTTCATTTGGATCCTGATTATACCCAACTATAAAGAAAACATTGATGAGACAATTAGGGGAACTGGAATGCTCATCAGATATTTTCTGATATCAAAAACATCACTGTTGGCTGAGTGTGGTGATGCACGCCTGTAATCCCAGCAGCTCAGGAGACTGAGACAGGAGGATCATGAGTTCAAAGCCAGCCTCAGCAATTTAACTAAGGCCCTAAGCAACCTAGCCAGACCATGTCTCAAAATAAAATATAAAAAAGGATAGGGGATGTGTCTCAGTGGTTAAGTGTCCCTGGGTTCAATCCCCAGTACCAAAAAAAAAAAAAAAAAAAAATTACTGTTGGACTGGGAATATAGGCCAGGGACACACCACTTGCCTAGTGTGCATGAGGCCCTGGATTCAATCTTCAGTGCCACCAAAAAAAAAAAAAAAAAAAATTACTGTTTATAGGAGTAAAGGAAATAAAAAGAATTTTTTCCTTGGGAGTCATATATAGAAATATTTGCAAAAGAAATAACCAATGTCAGGAATTTGTTTCAAAATAGTCTGGAAGGAGGGAGGGGGAGGAGGGGAAGGAGGTGTCCATGGCTGAGAGCTGGCGATTGCGGCAGCTGGGCTCACTGGACCACACACCCTACCCCTTCCTATGTCTGCATGAAGCTCTTCATAATGACATGGAAAAAAAATAAGTAAAAACTAGCCTTTTCCTGCCCTTCTCTCAAAGGGATCAGGTTGGTCTGCCCACCCCGCTGCTGGCATCTCTGGGACCAGCCTGGGTAGCAAGCTCAGTACATACCTTTAAGCAACCCACCCCTGTCTCCATGGCAACCAGCAAGGAGGGGAAGCAGCATCCAGAAGCCTCCTACCCACAAGAAGGTCAGGCTAGGCTGCCAGGGTCACACAGGACACACGCAGCTGCTCCCTTTGGAGAGTCCCCTAGATGAGTCTTCACAGAGGATGCACCCACCAGAGTATCCTCTCTGCACCCCATCCCCCTTCCTCTTGCTCGCTCTGTGCAGCCCCTGAAGGAGGAGAGGACAGTTAGTGGGGAGAACAGATCCTGAATCAGATCCAGGTTCAAATGCTGACTCAACTACTTAACGAGCAGGACCTTTAACCTTCTTGAGTCTCGGTTTCCTCATCTGTAAAATGGGTATAATGGCCACTCAACTAACTCAGCAAAGGAGGAACAGTGGCAAAGGAGAGGGGGAAAAAAAGGATCAAGTTTCTATCTACCTGGTAGAAGCAGACCCTTAGAGGTGAAGGGTGATCCTGTCACCACATAAGAGCTGTGATCAAATTGAGAGGCAAGGGTAACCATAACAAAGGTCAGATCCCAATGTTTGAAAAAAATTGGCAAACACTGCTTAGAGAGCCTGACTCCTGATCCCACTTTCCATGAACCAAAATCACCACCCCTCCAGCTACTAAGCACCTCGCTATGGCAACACACAAAAGAACTTTGCTTGGTGCTTTCATTTCCCTTAGGTTAAGGACTGTGGTTCCCATCTCTGAAGGGAGCTGAGGGCTTGGAGAAGAGGATCACAGGCCACATGTTGGTACATGGCCCCTGTCTCCTATGCTCTGTGGTCTGTGTCCTGATTATGCTTTGAAATTCAATAACAGCAGAAAATCAGTGCTGCTAGGAAGCCAAGTCTCCCAGACCCAGTTTCATTTTGCGAAAGAACAAAGTAGCCCAGAGAGACCAAATTATATGTCTAAGGCCACACAGAGAATGAGCAGGTAAGCCCGTGTCCAGGCTCCTTGGGGAGAAGTACAGGGAAGCCCCACACAGTGGAGGAAGTCGACTCTTATTGCCCCATTTGATCCTGTCCCAGAGTAGGATGACCAGCCATGCCAGTGTGTCTGGGACTGACAAGCTCTTCTTGGGACTGGGGACTTTCGGGGCTACCTCAGGAAGGTCCTGGGCCACCATCCTGCCCGTGGCTTCACTCACACTCCCTTCCACAGGGCGGGGAGGCATCTAGAAGCAGGCACACCAAAAAGCAAGGATCTGGGATGGAGCCGGCTGTGGAGAGCCAGGTAGACTCCGTAGAGGTTTGGGGACTCCACTCTGCTGGTGCCCTGGAGGCCAACCACCCACATCATGAGAGGCTTCTAAAGTGGCCATGGCCCAGCGTCCTTCCTTATGGTCCTGCTCCCAATAGCCAGAGTGCCCTTTCTACACTGTAATCTGATCACCCTGTCTCAGTTTACAAACCTTGGTGGCTTTCCATTGAGATTTTCCTATTGCTTTGGGACAAACTGGAAACTTTGCAGGTGCAGGAGCCCCTGGGTGGGCTTGTCCCTGGCCACCTATCCCAAACTCCCTCTGGAACTAACCTTGCCCCTACAAGATTCCAAGCAGGGCCAGGATCACCTAAGACCCATTAACTGCACCCTCCCTCCCCCACAGTCCCTCTCCCCAGTATTCCCCCCACCCTCCCACCACTTTTCTTCCAGGATACCAGCATAACTATAATCACATATTGATTTATCTAATTAACTATTAATATCTAGTTTCTCCTTCTGGCCAGGCCTGCACCTGAAATCACAGAAGCCCTCCATAACCCCTGAGACCCCCTGCTCCCAATTTCAGGCAAGTCTCCTTGATGTCACAGGATGGAAAGTCACCCCCCCACACACACAAATGACCGACAGTGAGGCTCCTGGACGTGGAGGTGTCAGCCTGGAACAGGGTTTTTGGGTTCTGTTGGTGGTGGTGGTGGCGGTGGTGGTGGTGGTGGTGGTGGTGCACCTTTCCTATCCACTCCTTAGTTCTGTTCACATCCCTAACCTGGCACTAGCTTAGGAAAAAATCCAGGCAAAAACATTAGCCCCAGAGTTCAAGTCAAGATAGCTTGCTGGTTCCCGCTCTGCTGGTAATTAACGTTGAAAAGGTTCGTTCCTTATCTTGGCCGCGAAGGTAATAATAACTCACAGCCTGATTACTTGGCTGCTAATTCCCTTCATGGTGTTTTTCTTCCCCTTTCCTTAAATTAATTCCAGAGTTCTTCCAGATTTCTCGTTGCTAAGCTATAAAGTTCCAGGCTTCGCAGTGTGGCTGCTAATTGGTGGAGAGTTCCTGGGCAGCTCCAATCAGAACCAGGCTGCAAGAAGGAGTGTCCACATCACCACTTACCCGGGGGTTTCAGAATGTTCTGGCTGATGTCATGAACCACAGAAGTCTTTGTCTAACTCTGCAGAACCTGTTTTCTTGAGCTGACCGATGAGAGATGCCACAGGTCCTGAAATTCCCCAGGGAATTTCTCCAGGTCTTGACAGGGATGATCAGGACCTGTTGGTGGATGACAGTTATGACCTCCCACCTGGGGCAGTCTCCTCAGGACTGACCTCTCATGTCCACTTCCCAAGCTGGCTATCTGAGGTGAAAGAAAACTGCATGCCACTGAACTTGGAATCGTTGAGTGAAGGCTACATTTATAAAGGACCTTGGAGCTCCTGGGCTCACACCATTGTCCTCACAAGTAGCTGGGACTACAGGCTCTAAAGGACTTTAAAATGTGGATGGAGGACAATTCAGGTGTTTCACCTCCAGAATTTCAATGAAAAACCACCACCATAAATTAAATTCCTACTGTGTGTCAGTAGGAATATTCTCAGCACTTCCCATCCTGAAACCCCATGGGACAGATGGGGACCACCATGCACTGCAGCTTCCATCTTTCAGGAAGAAGGAAGACACATGAACCAGACCTGGCCACAGTGATTGGTTCTTGGATGAGCACATGACCCAGCTGGGCCAATCAGAATTTTCCTTGAGACTTTTCTGCCCAAACTATAGAAAAAGACCCCAGACAGTTGTATGTACTAAGCTGATGGCCCCTGGGAACATGGAGAAGGTATCTGAGAAGGACGTGAAGCCCTCAGAGACATGGAGCCCCTGTGGAATGCTTGAGCCCCAGCTACAGCTGAAGGGGAAACCAGATATACTCCCTGGATCGTAGGTGACAAAACAGTAAATTCTTTTTCTGCTTAAGCCAATTTGTCAAATGTGTTCGTTGCTTCTGCCAATGTGCTAAGAAACAGGGACACATACTTCCCCACAGGGGGTGCCTGGCTATGGAGCGGGCAATCTGCATATATTCACACATAGAGTTCTCATAATACCAAGTGTGGCATTCCCTTTTACAGATGGAGAAACTGAGGCTTGTGGGGAGGTAAGGGGGATTAGTCCTTGTAAAACCCGCTGTGTATGCTCAGAGAGTCAGACCTGGGCTGTCTTGGTGGCCCCTCAAATTCAGCTTGTCCAAAACTGAATTCAAGAGTCTCCCCTACAGGGGCTGGGACTGTGGCTCAATGGTAGAGCACTTGCTTGGCACATGTGAGGTACTGGGTTCAATCCTCAGCACCACATTAAAATAAATAAATAAATAAATAAATAAATGGTATTGTGTCCATGTACAACTAAAATAAATAAATAAATAGAAAGAGTCTCCCCCACAACCTGGTTTCCCTCTGGGGCCCCCATCTGTCAATCCAGTGGTGCTAACTAGAAGCCAGGTGCCATCTTCGTCCCTCTCTCCACATCCAGCCTCACCAAGCCCTGCCAGGGCCTCCTCAGCAGGAGAAGTGGTTCACTTCTCTCTCTCTCCACACCACCCTGGTTTCTCCTCTGCCTTCTACACTTGCCTCCTTGCTGGTTCTCCTGAGTCTACACCTGCCCCTCTCTCCCAACCCAGCTTCCTCAGCATCCAGAGGGGAACTGTCTCACTATACCAATCTGGTCCCACTGCCTTGCTGGGGGCACTTGGGCCTTAGGACATCAGGACACACATTCATGTCTGGAGAGGTCATGAGGACAAAACCACCTTTGGTCCTACCTGGCTTTCAGGCGCAGTCTTCAGGATTCAGAGCTGGCAAGGAGACAGCTTCCCGCCCCCTCATCCATTCCATCATTATTTCGCAAGTGTTTGCTGGTGTCTCCCAGGCACTCTTCCCTGAGCTACAGGGATGACTTGGAGTAACAACAGGCACGAAGGCTCATGGTGCGCTTGCTGGGAGCCATACCTTGGCCTGGCACCCCATGCCATCAGCAGCCCTAGGAAGCAGAGATGGCTATTAACCCATTGTAAAGATGAAAAGAAAGAGGCCCCTATTCTCATAAAGCTTATATTCTAGTGAAGGAGATCAACAAAAAATAAGTCTTTCTCACACACACACCATAATTCAGAGAGCAGGAGGACTCAGGGGTATCCCGGACTTGTGAGTCCTTAGGATTCCAGATGCTTCCAAGCTAACTCAGATCTTTTTTTTTTTTTTTAATATTTTTTAGTTATAGATGGACACAATATCTTTATTTTGTTTGTTTTTTTATTTTTATGTGGTGCTGAGGATTGAACCCAGTGCCTCACATGTGTGAGGCAAGCGCTCTGCCACTGAGCCACCACCCCAGCCCTAACTCAGATCTTTTTTTTTTTTTTGGTACCAGGGATGGAACTCAGGGGCACTCGACCACTGAGCCACATCCCCAGCCCTATTTTGTGTTTTATGTAGAGACAGGGTCTCACTGAGTTACTTAGCACCTCGCCGTTGCTGAGGCTGGTTTTGAACTCGCGATTCTCCTGTCTCAGCCTCCCTAAGTGCTGGGATTACAGGCTTGAGCCACCACGCCCGGCCCTAACTCAGATCTTTTAATGTGTACAGAGCAAGGATGTGAATGAGGCTATGTCCATGAGTCTACGTACACACCGAGCTAACACACTGTGCCCCCTCTTTGACAAACACCTTCACCACAACATGAAAGGCCACGTCTGAATTTGGAATTCTCCCAGGCCCCTTAGACTTCCATAGAACACCCTCTTCCCTCTTTTCCTTCTCCATCCAGCACTTGGTGTTGTGCACATATGTAGGCGACCCAACCCAAAAGTCCGAGTACTGTCCTGAGCCTCACAGCTGCACCCTGGCTACCTACTATGGTTTGAATGTCCCCACTCATGTTGAAGTTTAGTCTCCATTGTGAGGTATCAAGAGGCAGGACCTTTAAGAGGTGATTAGGGCATGAGCACTCTACTCTCATAAATGGGTTAATCCATTCGTGGATTAATGGGTTATCCTGAAGTGGGTCCGTTAGAAACGCCATTTTGGCCCTCCCTCGCTGTGATGCTCTCCACCATGTTTGATGCAGCATGAGACCCTCACCAGAAGCGGAGCAGATGCAGGCACCATGCTCTTGGGCTTCTCAGCTTCTAGAACCATGAGCTAAATAAACCTCTATTCTTTCTAAATCATCCAGCCTCAGGTATTCTGTTACAGCAACAATAAACAGATTAAAACAGTGCCCCTTGGCTCAGGGTGCCAACCCTGGGGAACAGTCTGCCTGCCTCAGGGCAGACAGAGGATAGCTGACCAGGCATAAAAATGCTCAGTGAGGCTGGGACAGGAACTCCAAGGCCCTGGGTACTCAGACACGGTCCAGAAGTGGGGACCATGTGGGCACCAAGTGGGCACATCCCTCTGGCTCCATAACTCCTTGTCCTGTGTGGAGGGACCTGGCTGATGAGGGCCAGTGGGAGTACCCTCCAAAACATGGGCTCTCCTCGCCAGGTCTACAGGCAGAGCTGCCCATGGCCTTCTGATTTATATTGCAGAACCTTTGCTCTCTCGCCCTTGGCTTCCCCCGTCCACACCATCTGCCCCTGCCTCACCTCCTGGACTGGGCCAAATAATGTCCCATAAAATTCATGTCCACTCAGGACCTCAGAATGTGACCTTATTGGAATAACATCTTTGCACATGTCATCAGTTGAGGTCATACTGGACTAGGGTGGGCACTAAATCTGATGACCAGTGTCCATCTAATAAGAGGAGAGGACCCACAGAGACATACACAAAGAAAGTGACCATACAATGACACGGGCAAAGGTTGGAATGTTGCAGCCACCAGCCAGAGGACACCAAGATCTGCTGGGGACAGGAAGCGAGGAGAGGCACCAGAGGGTCCTGCTGAGAGCCTTCAGCGACATCAGACCCTGCCCACGCCTGAGCTTCTGGCCTCTAGGACAATGACGGGTTATATACTTCTCACACACAAAGTCTGCAGAACTGCCTGGCCCTCACCCTCCCACCCTCTTCCCAGACAAACACAGATGATGAAAAAGTCATTGAGCAACAGGTCAGGTCTCTTTAGAAATCAAGGTATTTGAACTCAACAGAAAAGGGCTGCTGTTTATTCTAAATCCCATGAAATAAAATGACTTATTATTAACAGAGCAATCCGAGGGAAAATATGTTGTCTGAACTTCAAAAGCCATTCACTCACCATCCGCCTGATGTTGACCAAGTTCGCACTATAATTCCTTGTAATAACAACCGTGGTTCCTGCTTACATGGTACTTTTTAAGGGACAGGTACATGCCAAGCACTCTGGATGCATTGTAGGTTTAATTTCCACAGGGTTCTAGGAAATAGGTGCTACAAGACCCAGTTCACAGAGAGGTGAAGTTACCGGCCTAGACTTCACTGGCTACTATGGTAGATTAAATATGTCCAGGAATTCCCTATGCTCTGCTCACGTGGAGGTGGAAGTTCTCTGCTCCCCTACATCCAGGCTGTCCTTTTGACTTCCTTTGACTCCAAGAATGTTCCAGAAGCTTCTATTTTGGTGACCTGGAATACTCCCCCAATTCTGCTTTGTAAGAAGTTGGCCCTACATACCACAGTGAAAGATCAGAGGCCACATGAAGAAGAACTGAGGCCACCCAGCCACTAACTGGTGTCAGTGATCACACCAAAATGATAAAGAAAGCCCCTGTGGACCCTCTAGCTCAGCTGGGCCTCCAGCCAACCATGAACTGTGAGCGAGGCCAGGTACAATCAGCAGAGGAGCCTTCCAGCTCACCCTCAGAGTCATGAAAAGTCATATGTGGTTGTTTTAAGTCACTACAGTTTGGTGATTGCTTGTTAGGCAGCAAAGGCTAACAGATACATCAAGAGGCCATGCTGGGACTCTAGCTCAGTTCATCTCTAGAATCTGGGCCTCTCAGAGGCAGAGACTGTAACCACAGAGCTGAAGAGGACACAGCCCCTTTCCTCTCCAAGGAAAGAGATACCCATGAATACCAAATACCTGCTAGGTCACCCAAGCGCAGAGAGGTGTGTCTCAGGTGGGCCCCCAGGACACAGATCTAAGTATTTCAATTTAGAGTAAACAACTGCCGCCCACCTACCATGTGATAGTCACTATACCAGGTGTTGGCGGTGAGCAACAGGCATGGTCTCTGATCAGATGAAGCCTGAAATTTAGCAGACAAAAATAAGCCATAACCAAGCCATCCCCAATCGTGAGGAGATCTGTGAAAGAAACCAACAAGACTGAGGAAATAGTGGGGTGGAATAACCATAGACCACGTGATCTGGACAGATTTCTCCAAGGCAGCAAGACTTCAGCTGGGTCCACAAGAAAGAGACAGAATCGCAGAAAAATAACCCAGATGAAAGGAACCATGTGGCAAAGGCCCTGGGGAAGCTCAGAGATGGATTTCTCAGTACGGCTGGAGCTGAGAGTGAGGAAGAAGTGGCTAGAGATGAAGATGGAAGGGAGGCTGGACCAGGTGGATGATGCTGGTCCAGGAGTGGTGGGAGTCAGTTGGACATTTTCTCCTGGTGCTCTGGACACGGTGGGAAGTGTTGGCCAGAAGAGGAACCTGGCTTTATTTAAATTTTAATAGATACCTCTGTTGTGTGGAGAACCAGTTAAAGGGAGGTAGGAGAGGAAGGATGAACCTCCTGAAGAGGTCACTGCGGCTGGGGCAGAGATGCCGGTGGCATGGACCAGGGCAGTGGATGGTTGAGAAAGGCACGGATTTGAGGTGTTTGGGAGTAAGAGCTGATAGAACTGAGACTGGATTGGGCGTGTGTGAAGAATTGTCAGGTAGTAGCTCCATCTCCTCCAAAGTGAGCCACAGGGAGGACTGAGGGGTGAGCATCATCTGGGCAGGACAGGACCCCAGGAAGCCTGGGGAGGTGAGGCGAGTAAGGAATCCAAGAGGGGACTGTTACAGAGCAAGTCACCTCTGAGGGCAACTCGTGCTCAGTTGCACTGGGGAATTTCAGGAGACCATGTTGAACACACTGCAGAATGCTCCCAGCTGAGGGGCGAGGGAGCGGTGGTATTTATCCACCAGATTTCCCAGTCACCGGTTCAGGCCGCTCCCAGACAGTTTGCACCTCACTTTCCACGGGATAGGGCCCACTGGGCTGCAGGAACCAGGGAACATCCGTGGGCAAAAGAAAGGCAAGCAGCAGGGCGCAGTGGCACACGCCTGTCATCCCAGCACTTAGGGAGGCTGAGACAGGAGGATCGCAAGTTCAAAGCCAGCCTCAGCAACAGGGAGGCGCTAAGCAACTCAGTGAGACCCTGTCTCTACATAAAACACAAAATAGGGCTGGGATGTGGCTCAGTGGTCTAGTGCCCCTGAGTTCAATCCCCGGGACCAAAAAAGAAAAAAAAGAAAGGCAGGCCAGGGCTGCTGCTGGAAGCCAGGCCAAGGACACCTGAAGCAGGACAGTTCAATAGGATGCCTGTAGGTCACCACCAGCACCTGCCACTACTAGGAGTTGCATGTTCCTGGTCTGAGCAGGGAGAAGTTCTAGGTTCCTGGTGTCCTCCAAATCTGACATGTGGTTTCATTTCCCGCCTCCAGCGACTCTTCCTCCCTTAGACCCTTGCCGTTACCCAGCCTTTGGATTGCCTGAGTTCTGACACCAACCCCCCAAACCTGCTTTTCTCTGAGTCAGGCCCCACTGTCCACCCAACTACTCAGACCAAGATCCCAGGAGTCTTCCATGAGATTCCTTTCTCACACCCCACGTTCAGTTCCATTGACTCAACCTCTAAAACGTTCTGAACTCAACCAAGTTTCTCTCCCCCAGTGGCCCAGCACCTCTCACCCGGACAACTGCAACAACCTCACACTCCCCTACCCTGACTCCGTCCTGCCTCTGCTCTGGCTTCGATGTGGCTTGTCCTTGCCAAACTCTTGTTGAGGTTCCACTGCCATTGGATGTTGGGAGCGGGGCCTGATTGGGTGGCTAAGAGGGATGAATACCTTTCTAATACCTCTCTTGAGACTGAGCTAGTGACCTTGAGAGCAGGTTGATAAGCAAGACCATCCCTCATGATTTTCCTCTTTTACATGTTCCCATTTTCTCTTCTACTTTCTGCCACGAGTTAAAGAAGCAGGAAGCCTTGTCCAGGACCATGCACTGGGACCTCCCTGCCTTTAGAACTGTGAGTCAAAATAAACTCCTTTCTATTATACATCTCCCAGTCTCAGGTATTTGGTTATAGCAATGGAAAACAGACTAAGATAGCCTCCTCAGTTCAGAAACCATACCCTTTATGGAAAATAAGACCACATCACTGTGCTTACCACCCACAATGGTCTCCATTGTGATAATAGTAAAATTTAAACTCTCATCCTGGCCTACAAGTCCACGCGGTCCTGCCCATATCTCCATACTCAGCCCCTGTCAGTCAATTCTCTCTGTAGCTCATTTCTGCTCCTGCACTGGTGCCCAGTCTGTTTCTAACACTCATTGAGCTTTTTCCCACCCCAGGGCCTTTGCATACATGGTTCCTTCTGCCTGGAACATGGTTCCTCTTAGAGCCTTGCAAGGTTGATTCCACTCATCATTTATGGCTCAATTCAAATGCCAACTTCTTCCTTCATTGATGGTTTTTGCCCCCCTCTCCTAAATGTACACTCCATGAGGCAGGGGCTCTCCTCCCTCACCACCACACACCACAGGCAGGGTGTAAAACGTGCCTCAGGTGCAGCAGGCACTCATGGAGCGTTTGTTGAATGAATTATGGTAGTGGCCACAAATACCGTATTTCCCCATGTGACTCTGAGCCACAGGTAGATATTTCCAGCCACTCTCCAGGTTTGCCCTGTACCACGGCCGCCTTTGGAGGTGAGCAGCCCCAGCAAGCCCCCAGGCCCCTTAGTACCATAAACATCAAGATCATTTACTGAGAATCTGGAGAGAAACAGAACCTGGCAACTATCCCCAGAGCTGAACCACCTCACTGCCCTTCCTAGAGCTGCCTCCAGTTGGCACAGCTCTCCTGGGTCACATCCTGGGCTCTGGGACCCTGAGGCCACACTGGGGAGTGGGCAGAGGGAAGCACCATCTTCCAAATTTTGATTTCTTTTTTTTTAAATATATTTTTTAGATGTTGATGGATCTTTATTTTATTCATTTATTTATATGTGGTGCTAAGAATCGAACCCAGTGCCTCCCACATGCTAGACAAGCACTCTACCACTGAGCCACAACCCCAGCTCCCCAGATCTTGATTTCTGACCGAGACCCATATCTGGGAGCCCCTCTGTGGAGAAGAGGCAAGGAAAGGGGGAGGCTTTGCAAGGTCTTTCTCCTTCTGGCCTCTTAAATATTGATTTGCCCTGAGAGGCTAAGCTAAGCACTAAGTCTGGGGAATGTAAACCTCAATCAAAAACATGAACAGTGGGCCATTCCCTTTCCTGCAGGGGTTGGGGGCAGGCTGGCTGCTCAGCAGACATTGCAGAGGTAGGTGCCCCCCCATGAGATAGCCAAGGCTGCTCTCCATACTGGACCCAATATGTGGCCCCCCTCCACCGCATGGTAACTGACTCATGTGACCCCACCTTGCCTCTCTCTGTCCCCAGATGCCAGCAGTGAGGCTTGCAAGCTGTGTCCCCTCTCACCCCAGCAAGTCACTCAACCTCTCTGAGCCTTAGCCTCCGCAGGTGACAAATCAGAGTGATAAAAGCAGAGCACCCCCCTGCTACTCACAGAGGTTTACAGGAGCTGCAGAGCAGCTCCAGGCCCAGGGACGCTCTCGACAGAGGCAGCCACTTCCACTGCTAGCACAGAGCCTAGCTCAGGAAATTTCTAAAAATATGTTTTATTGGATTTTTTCTTTTGGAGCTGCAGAAGCGATATATGTACCTTGAAACAAGCCAATCAGCAGGGAGGGCAACGGAGGAAATGCCAGCCCCCTCCCCTCCTGTGACCTCGCAGCCTCCCTGGCCCTTCCCTGCCCCCAGCTCCCCTGGAGGAGGTGGCAGTCGCAGGCTTCCTTCGAGCTCTTCTCTCTGCAGGCATCCCTCTGCGTGCACATTTTATAGAAACCAGCTAATTCCGCGTGCAGCCTCCCTGGTTAGTACAGCACAGAGAGGTTCCCCATGGGCTGTGAACCTCAACGCATTCCCAGCTGAAGGACAGTGGGCGGTTTCCAGCCCTTCTCTCAACCAGCAGCACTGCCCTGACCTGTCTTCCCCTTTCTCCAGGAGACAGTCCCCCCGAGCGTGGTTACTGGGTCAGAGGGCACAGTTCCACTTTGTATTTTTAATAAAAATGTGCTTCCAGGTGAGTGTGTGTTGAGTGACTGAGTGATCCTGGGAGGCCCAGAATTTTCTGCCAGCTCCATCAGGCTCTTGATGGCCTCAACAGCAGGCAGGACACAGGATTGAACAAAAGGAGCAAGTTTCACCCACCAGGAGGGAAAGGAGCACTGAGACTCCATGCCTGAGGCTTGGGGAAACCCAGAGAAGATGACCCAGCAGCACTTGGGGTCCTGGAGACGGCCCTGGTTCTAGGTCTCTCCACAGGGCACTCACTTCCTAACACCATGGTTGGCTCCAGAGCTGGGCACATTAACAGACAAATGTCATCGTTGTCCCTTGCCGATGTCCCAAAGGCACAGGTGGTGGCTCCAGTAGCACAGGTGATTGCATGTGAGGCTGCCTGCCTCCAGGAGGTCAAAGGAGGCCCTGGACCAAAGTCCTTGACTGTGGCCCAGGGGTGGTCCAGGAGGTCTGGGGTAGGCTGAGCACCGTGGGGCCCGGAGTGCCCTGGCACGCTGGCTGAGACAGACCTCAGCCCTCATTTTTCAGTGAGGGGAACGGCTACCTTGGATGAGGCCTGGGCCTCTCTGCATTTTGGTGTCCGTGTTTGCGGAATGAGCACAGTAGGAATGTCCCCTGCCACTAAGATCTGCTCTGAGGGTTAAGTTGAAAAAGAGGAGGTGCTCAGGAAGCTCCGTGCCCAGGATTGTCTGTGACAGGTGCCAAAAGCTCCTGCCCACCCGGCTCTCCTCACCTCCACCCCTGCCATCTTCCTGGTTGGCCATCCAGGGTGGGCCCCCAACATGCCACCCTCTACCCCATCTTAGCCACCCACACTGGGGTCATGCCCTGGTCCTTCCTCTGCCCATGACTCCATCGGCCCTCATTCCAAGCCTGCCCTTGCCAAGAGCCACACCCCAGCTTTCTAGCCCACCTTGCTTGCTGCCAGGTCTTTGGCCCCCGCATCAGTGGCCAACACATAGCAGACCCACAATAAATACGTGTTGGATGGGTGAATAAACGAGCAGGTGAACAGAGTTTGGGTTGCTGCTACTAATAAATCATAACACCACCATCGCCCGAGGCTCACGTGCCTATAGGGAACTGGAGGAGGGACAAGCCCATCCGGAAGGGGAGGTCCATGGAGGCTTCCTGGAGTGTCCAGGTGATGTCAGAAAGGCCCTCAGCTAGGGTAGGTGCTCTGTGGCTCCCCTACTCCATTCCTTGATTCGTTTAAAACACAGGAGGCGCTGGAGGGCAAATCAACCCCAGGCTGCCTGGGAAGCAGAGACCAGGAAATAAGCCGCAGGAGAAGCAGGGACTGCTGGGGGCCAGCCCGGGACCGCCTGGCCTGTCAGTCAGGAGGGGGATGGCGCCAGGTGATATGAAAGCATTTGACCTTGACAGTCCAGACACCAACCAGAGTGAGGCTCACTGTGGTCCAGGGACCCCTGGCTGTGCCGGGCATCAGGTCTTGGGCATTGGCTCCCAGGAGCTCCCAGGATGGGCCAGAGGGTCTGGAATGGCAGGGCACCCAGGGTGGCCCCAGGCTGTAGCTATTTGCTGATGGGAATGACATGGAAAGAGACAGCCAGATGCGGGGCCAGCTGGGGCAGGGGCTTCATGGCAGGGCACGGCTAGCTGGTGAGCCGGGTCCTGTGGACACCCAGGCCTGCCCACTCCAGCTCCTAGGCCAGGGTTTCCTCCCTAGTCAGAGCTTGGAACCATCTTCTGAGCTGCTCTGGCATCCTGATGGGGTCAGCCGTGCCTGCCCTGGGTGAAGAGCAGGAACAGCTGAAGCCCTGCCACAAGGGCCCTCCTGAGGGGACTCTGGAGGGAGGCCCCTGCTCCCTGTCCACCCATGGTAAGGTGCAAAGGCCTTCCCTAGAGCCCGTGGCTACTGACATCCCTGAGGGATCCATCTAAAGGACAGGTGGTCCTGAAAGGAGACAGGAAAGGGCTGGAGGGGCCTGGTCCTCCACCATGGCTGGGGAGGCGCCCCTGCCAAGGAGCAGATGACACCTCCTCCTGTGAGCTTCCCTGGGGGTGGAGCCAGGCATGTGCCCCTAGGCCTGGAACCGGGACCATTGGGTGACTGACCTCTAGAGCAACCTCCACACCAGCCTGCTTCTCCCAGGCTTCGTGGCCCACATCCTTCACCTGCCCAGCCTGCTGGCAACCCCCCTCCCCCGACTCAGGCCATCTAAAGTCACCACTGCTGAACTCCAGTGCCATCCTTTAAAAAGATGGCACCCCAGTGCCTCTTCCCTGGGGCCTGGCTCCTCCAGGCCTGCAGAGTCTCAACGTCCTACCTCGTCCTCTGCCCCTGCTCCGTCTCCTGGGCTCCTGGTGCTCCACCCAGGACTCTGCTCACAGGGGCCTCCATGGACAGGCTGGTGCTCCTCTCCCAGGGATGTCCCTGCCCCATTAATGTCACCTAGCAGTTTCTTCTCAGGGCTCTGCCCTCTCTGCAGTGATCTCCCCCGGCTCCCTCCCGGATGGAGCCTCCCCACCCCACCAGGAGACTCTGTGTCTCTGCTGTGTCCCTACCCTTGGCACATGTCTGGTATGCAGTTGGTGCTCAGTACTTACCATAACCAGAAGGAAAAGTATTCCATAGTTGCCTTGAGGAGAGGGCTGGTGGCTAGGGTGACCTCCAGGTCACCGGGTCCTGCGTCTCCACAGCAGCAACACAACTCCCTGTGCACACATCTCCGATGGGGGCCTGGGAACCTCTGGGAGGCTTCTGCTCCTGCCCTCCTAGGAGACAGGACGGTGGCCCTGGGGAGGAGGAGGCAGCAGTGTAGAAGTTCACATGTGTTCCCACCCAGCAGCCGAGGCCACACAAACCCAGCAGGGCACCCCAGGAGAGACAGGAACACCAATGCCAGCCCCACACAGATGGCCACCTTCTCTTGGATTCTGTAACTTCAGACCAACTTCTTGGAGAAGACTGTTGCCTACCACCCCCAGACAGAGCTCCAGCCCAGAAAAGAGACCATCCAGGCTCTGCAGGAGCCAGACTCCTGCTTTCCCTGGTCCCCACATGGGGTGCACCAGCTATACATAATGCCTTATGAAATTCTGTCACTCAACAATTTACTTACTGAGCACATACTATATGCCAGGCATTGTGCCAGGTCATGGGATTGTGGGTGGAGCAGATGAGGCCCCGCTCTCCCTGTTCTCATGGCACCAAAGATGCTCACACCCTAATCCCAGGAACCTGTGAATACATCCCCTTAGGCAGCAAAAGAGCCCTTCCAGAGGGTGATTTGGTGAGGGATTTTGAGATAGGATTGCACTGAATATCTAAGAGGATCCAATGTAATCACAAGGGTCCTTCTAGGAGGGAGGGAGGAATAAGGGTCGGAAAGACACCCGCCACATTCCACCATCTTTCCTTCTATTTCATGTACAACCAAGATTGCTGAAAAACTCTGCTGCGTTTGTGTACAATGAATCAAAAAGCTTTCGGCTGTCCTGTATAACTGATTAGAATGAATAAAAAAGAAAGAGGAAAAATAAAGGAAAAAGTAGACAGTATGCGGCTGGTTTTGAAAGTGGAACCGGGGGCCAGGCACCAAGGGACACAGGCGTCCCAAGAAGCCAGGGACGGTAAGGAAGAGACCTGCTAGAACCCGTTCCAGGAAGGCAGCCTGGCCAGCCTATTTTAGATTTCTGACCCCCAGAACTGTGAGGTAATAAATATGTTAAGTGTTGCTTTAAACTATTAATTTACTGCAAATCTGTGGCAGCAGCCAGAGGAAATTAAGTTTCTAGCTGGAGGGGGTAACCCACAAATCCTGCCAGGATAGGCTATAAAACTTACTGGGGAGCCCAGTGCAAATGAAACTGCAGGCCTTCTTGTTCAAAAATTAAGAATTTTGAAACAGCAACAGCCTTTCTGTCAAGTGCAGACCTCACTGAACACAGCCACGTACAGCTGCACAGGTTGCACACCTACCAAGTCATCTCCAAATCCCACCAAGAACAAACTGATTACAAGGTGTAACCAGGGAAAACAGTGAGAGCGCAGGGACCCCAGAAAGTGTGTGGCAATCAATGGAACCCAGTGTGGTTGGGGCGGGGGTGACTTGCTTTGTGCCAGGTGAACAGGAAGTGGTGGGAAGGGCTTGCCCCTCTGTTCCCTCCCCTGGAGCAGCAGAGCCCTCCTTCTGAAAGGAGTGAACTTTTCTCTCCTCCCTCCCTCCGGAAGCCCTTATTTAGCTTCCTCAGCTGACCTCTGACCCTGGCTTCCCTGGTCAACTGTAGCATTTACACCCGTGCCTTTCAAAATTTTTAAATAAGCTTTTTATTGGGGAATAAATTTAGATTTATAGAAGAGTCACAAATACAGTCCAGAGTGTTCCCAGGTACCTCCACCAGCTTCCCCCAAAGCTAACCCCTTCCCTAGCCCTGCCTCACCTGGGAAGCTGACACCGGTCCTTGCTATACCTACCCTCTGCACTTCATCCCAATTTCCCTTATTTTCCTACTAACACACTTTTCCTGTTCCAGGACCCTGTTCACGAAGCTCTCCTCCCACCTAAAAATTAACCCGGGGGTGGGGGTGTTGCAACGTTGCAGACGCCTTGCCGACCCGCGTCCCTTGCTGATAAGCAATCTGGATTCTCACCATCACCCCCTATGCTGTTCTGTAGAGCAGCTGAGGCCCAGAGATGTCAAGAAACCAAAGGGTGGTCAAGCACCGCTTCAAAAATACCGGTTGCGAGCCAGGCACGGTGGCTCACACTTGTAATCCCAGCACTTCGGGAGGCTGAGACAGGAGGATCGCAAGTTCAAAGCCAGCCTCAGCAACAGCGAGGCGCTAAGCAACTCAGTGAGACCCTGTCTCTACATAAAACACAGAATAGGGCTGGGGATGTGGCTCAGTGGTCGAGTGCCCCTGAGTTCAATCCCTGGTGCCAAAAAA